>BMAW01120698.1:222034-278844 GCA_019974015.1 Nephila pilipes | reverse complement strand
GTATGAGTGTGTATATATATATATATATATATATATGTATGTATGTATATATATATATAAGCAAAATACTACTGACTGACTCATCACGATATCTCTAAGACTATACAACCGATTGACTTGAAATTAAGCATAGTTACTCATTTTGCGATGTACACGCTCACTAAGAACGGATTTTGCGGAATTCTAATCCAAAATGTAATTTTCATCCGTTAATCTTTTCTTATCCATGTGTTATGTCATTTATGGTGACTTTATCGCCAAAAATGACAGGACCGGCGCCAAACGGAATATATTTTTTATATGAATACTGTGTATTGCTACCAATTAAGTATACTTGGCGAGATTTGCGCGTGCGAAATGGAAAAATACTAAATAATTTAATATTGAGTCTCTGAGGGAGGATTGACAAGATTTTGGCGAAGAGGCTCTTTATGCGAAATTTCGTGCATGTCACAAATAGGAAACGTACATATTTAGCGATAGAAATAAATAAATTTGGAATCCCACTGTTGGTGAAAGTGTAGATCAGCTTCAAAACTTAGTGGGATTTCGAAAAATACTAAAATGGCGACTTCTTATAGGGTAGCGCACGCGCAAGACAATCCGCTGAGTAGCATGTATTATAGGTTTGTCATATATAATATAATTCTTACATTTAGAGATTTATCACCAAATATCTTCCACTGCCAAGCCGAAGCATTTCAATGACCCATTATTGTGAATTTTAAAAAGCTATACTATTGTAACCCCAGCTGATTTCCGACCGCTTTGCTGAGCAAACGATAATTTTTTATAGTTGTGGAACCAAGACGTAAGTTTTAAATTTATGAGAAAGTATTTTATTATTAATAATGATTGATAAATTACATTTGTAAATCTAAATGCAATCTTAGGAAGATATTGAAGTTTGCTTTTAACAAATAAATAATAACGGTATGTTATTCATGTCATTGATAAAAAAAAAATAAGTAGCTATCAAAGTACTTATTTCGATATACGCATTAATTGTAACCTAATGTAAATATTATGCAAAAGTTTTTTTTCTGTATTTTGACTATTTTTAGATTTTGATTTCTAGGAAATAAATGTTTTTGATTTTTTAAAATGGCCGGATATTTTATCGTTTTCAGAATACATAATTATTTTAAATGCTATGATTTTTTTAAGAGTTATTC
Source organism: Nephila pilipes (assembly GCA_019974015.1). Classification (NCBI taxonomy): domain Eukaryota; kingdom Metazoa; phylum Arthropoda; class Arachnida; order Araneae; family Nephilidae; genus Nephila; species Nephila pilipes. Next base: position 277,669 of record BMAW01120698.1, on the reverse strand, counting down.
TGTCTTATTCAATTGCAGTTCCAGATATGCTGCTAGCGTAATAGAGCTAGCCCTTCGCCAAAAGGATAACGTAATACGGGTAACTTTTTGCTAAAAAAATTTATTATACTTTATATTTTTGTTAGTATTTTTTGTTGAATTTTTAAATAATTTGATTTTAAAAAATTAATTTCGGATATATTTTTTAACATGAAAAGTATTTCATTGTAGGTTAATACAAATTGCTTTTTCATATTTACTTTTCAGTTATAATTTTAATAATGGATGTTAAATATATTTGGATAGATGAAATACCTACTCCTTTCAAAGTTTTTGAAATTCTTGGCGTCGGGGCATGTTTATTTTCGTCTCTGTTTTTGCTGGTGTTCGGTGACATATCGATGGCCTATAAAATGAGAAATATTATTGTTTCTCACGTGTTTAATAACTGGGATCGGCTTAAATGCTACACTTAAATGCTATCTGGCGCCTCTTATAATACTAACGATTTATATTTTACCGAAATGTGTAAACCAAACACGTAGGATCTATTTGCGAAATTATGGCGGCGGCAGAGCTATTTCTCTATCAGTTCGAAGTGTAACAAAGTGACTGCCTTATAGCTTCTGTTGGTGAAGTAATTCAGGGGGGAAAAGATAACGTTTTACGGGAAACTTTAATAGTGGTCATTTTGATGTTTATATTGAAATAGTTGGATTAACAAATAGAAGTAAAGTTAATCCTGATGATGATAATGTGAAACAAAATGAAGAAAATGTGTCATCTTTAGTGTTTCAGCTTCAAGAAAATGTGTCTGTGTTAGTTTCAAAGACTCAATCAATATCTAACATTGATTTATCAAGTTCAAGTGAATCAATTATTAATAATGTAATATCTCTTCAACTAAATAAAGGTTAAAAAAAAGAAACAAATTTCACAAATTCAATTAGATATAAACAAGTAAGACAAGCTGCTATAAAATATACTCAAAGTCATTCTGAAGTACACAGAGAAGCTGCTTCAAACTATACTAAAAGCCATCCTGAAGTATATAGAGCAGCTGTAAGAAAATACTTTTCTAATAACCCCCATGTGAATTAGGCAGCTGTAATTAAATACAGTGGAAAAAGATCAAAAGTTAAATTAGAGCCATGGATTTCCAAAAATTTATCTTGTTTTAAATATAAAAAAGATATTGACTATTCAAATGATAAAATTGTCAGTATCAGAAAATATTTGCCCTGTTCGATATGCCGTGCTTTAAAATGGATAGAAGAACCTCCAGGAATGTGTTGCAGTGGTGGTCAAGTCCAGCTTCCTGCTATTAGATCCTACCTTCAACCTTTGAATAGTCTTAACCATAAGGATCAGCTTTCAGAACATTTTCTTTCTACAATTCGTAAGTATAATGGATGTTTTCAGATGACGTCATTCAGAACAAAAGAATTGAAGGAGGGAAATTTTATGCCAACATTTAAGACCCAGGGGCAGGTATACCACAGGATAGGTAGCCTTTTGACTGAGCCACCTCAACAACCTTTTCTTCAGCTAAACTTTCTTTGTGATAATGATACGAAACATTCGTTGTGGTATTTTCCCAGGTGTTAAGCTAGAATTAGTTAACCAATTACAAAAGGCGCTACATGAACTTAACAGGTATATTCGTGATTTCAAAGCTGCTGTTGAATCAGTTCCTAAAGATCAAAAGGAGTTCAAGGTTATAATTAATGCCGATAAAAACCATCTGGAGAGCACAAAGGTCGTTTCAATGCTCCTCAAAATAAAGAAGTGGCTATTTTTATTGTGGGTCAGGATTTCGAATAAAGAGATATTCTACATAGCAGAGACAGTAAATTGGTACGAATTATTGAAACGCATGGAGCTTACGTTGCTCTTCAGTACTCTTTGATGTTTTTTCGTGGGGAAGATGGTCATTGTATAAATATTTCAAAACTTGATAGCAATACTAGGGCTCCTATCAATAAGACCGTCTCTGCTTCTGAGTTCTACAGCTATAGGTTGATGGTGATGGAGCGTGTTGGTGAAATCAATTATCTATTGCTCTTTCGTCAACTTTTTAATCAGTTTTTGGTCGGTATGTATGCAAAAATAGAAACTGAAAGGCTTGATTGGATTCGTAACAATCAGAAAAAACTTAGGAGTGAGGAATATGTCCACTTAAAAGACGCGAAGGCAAAAAAAAGATACACAGTCTTCAGAAATAGGTAAAATGATTGTGTTGCCATCTTCGTTTACTGGAGGATCTCGCTACATGCATGATCGAACTCAAGACGCTATGACATACGTAAGACATTTTGAACGTCCCGATTTATTTATTACATTCACTTGCCATCCTAAATGTTAAGAAATCAAAGATCTTTTGAGGCAAGGATAAAAACTTACCCATTCATTGATAAACTATTAACAATTAAATACTTTTCTCATATATTTGAAAGTCGTGGATAACCATTATTACAGACAGTCAATTTCTTAAAATTTTAAATTCAGATTATAATTATTGTTTAAAAATTGAAAATTTTCTTGATATTTTACATATAGGTTCCAAAATATAATATTATTGTCTGCCCAGCGGAGCGGGCGGGTATCAGCTAGTATATATATATATATATATATATATATATATATATATATATAATATTGCATATAATATATATAAAATATTATTCAGCATCTACGTTTACGTATAAATCATCATTATAAAATAAACACTCTTATCTAATTTATAATGGTACAATATAGAAATAATAAATAAAAGAAAAACATTCAGTTTTTGAAATTTAAAGTTTATATTTAAGTGTAACGTTAAATTATAGTTCCCTAAGGTTTCTCCCTTAAATTTATAGCACAGTGTTTCATTTAACTGAAGAAATGTTTCGTATATTTCTAGTCTGACTTAGGCACCATTGAACGTACCATTCACTTTTGGAAAAACTTAATTCTATTAATTATATCGAAAACATTTCTATAGAATAAATGAAATTTGCTCTTACAACGTTTCTCTTCAGAAGTCTGGTGTTAGAACGGATATTAAAGTTGCCGAATTAAATATTGCGATGATTTTGTTTTCTTGGAACAAAAGTTAAAATGCTGTTTTAATTTCAGTACTGATTAGAATAATACATTTCTCACTATTGATGTTATTTCATTTGAAATCATTTTATAATATCGTCACTATGAACTAGTCCAATCAGCAAAATATATTATTAAAATATTGTTAAAACACTAAAATTACAAATGAAACAAATACAGAAAATTTAAATCCTAAAAATTAAATTAAAAAGAAAACTATACACAAAGTGAAAAAAATTCTTTAAAAACCAAGAACTACAAGACTTAAAAGAAAATAAAGATTTCCAAAGAATAACACTTCACGTATATTAAAATTACATGCAGTAATAAAAACTAATTTATAAATTTAAATAATAAATATAACCAAATTAAAATTAGAGAAAATATTGACCCACATTAAAAATCCAATAATACTTAATTTCATGTCATTAAAGTATTTGAAAAAGGATTAAAAATGAGTCAAAAAATGGCTACGTAACTAAACACCATGATGTTTTATCTAATGATATATATATATATATAATTTAGTTCACGAGAATCTCTTTTTCTAGTTATCCGAAGATATAATTTACTTTATGCTCATCTTAGTTTTAATTCTTTGCTCCTTTAAAGATTGCTGTGAAATAACAATCATTTTAATTTACACATGAAGACAAATTCTACCGGAAATTACTGGAAATTCAATATCAAATAAAGCAGAAAATTTTCATCCTATGTAAACACACATTTATCGAATAATTATAGCTATTCTCATCCTACCTCGAAAATTCCCTTCCTTATTCTCATTTCCAATTAAGGATTAATTAAAATTTTTCCTTTTATTCTAAAAATATGTTGCCTGCAAAATTTTTCATTTGTGATTGCTTATCTTCAGATCAAGTTTAAGTTTAATCTTATCAAAAGCTTTAAACACCATTATAAGTTAAAATTATATTGTCAGTTTCAATTTTTTTAATTAGATTTTTGTTTCAGTCCTCAAGTCTTTTTCATAGATTCAAAGATATCATTATTTAAAAGAATATTTTTTAAATCGATTTATCTATCTCTAATAAAAAAAAAATATTTTAAATATATAAGTAATGTAGAGTGTTTTTCCAGGTTTTACAAAGATTAAATTATTTTCTCAATGTATCTGCAACATTTTCCAAATAATTTATATTTAAAATCTTTCTATTTTCATCAATTTCGTAGTATTGGCCTTTTTTTTCCTCTGAAAATACGACACTTGTTAGAAAATTTATTGTAAACAAATGAAAAAAAAAACATTTGTTTGTTTGTTTATGATGATATGTAGTGAAGCACTTTTTAAATTAGTATAATGTTGTCTAGTTTCCATAAATGTTAATAACTTTTGCAGGAGTAAACATTATTTGTTTACGTCAGTTTTGAAAGTGGGCTTCACGAGAATAAATCTACTAATTTATTATTTACTCATCCTTTTCAAAACAAATTTATTTAATTTAACTTACGTTAAATCTAGTCTTGCTTTTATATAAATTTGATTACATTAGATGTAAGCGAACAAGTACATATATTCTTTCGGTGAACTTAGTATCTTTCTTATTTGCTCCCAAATACACGATGAAAATGTCGAAACACAAGAAATAAATTATTTAAAACTGAATCTGGAAATCAATAGAATAAACTAAAAATGCTTCCTTTATGTAAAAACTACAAAAAAAAAAAAGACTTTGTATCTGGAGCTCAATCTGCAGCTTGAGAATTAATTTTAAAACAGAAATATTTTTTTCTTTTCAAACACTTTTTATGAAATTGAATTGGATGCGAAACTCTGCGCTATTGACTTTCATAGGTACTTTTAAAACCTTTTTTCCTAAATCTCAGATTCTTTGTTTTTCTTACGCTTTAAGTGCAATTGAAAAGCACCAATCTATTATTATTATTGTTGATTTATAGTTCTTTCGATACATCAGTATTTCTTTTACAAAAGGCTTTTGGCTTTCTTTATGATTGTATCTCAATTATTCTTTCGCTTTACAGTAATTCCCTTTTACCCTAAATTAACAAAAATTTCTTGCTTCACTCGACAATAAAAATGAAACCAAGCGATGAAAATATCGAGGCTTTTACCACTGTCTATTGAGTTGTGATGCTTACAAAAAACAACGCATTTTCGATGCTACGAGAGGCATCTCTTGAAATTTCTAAGGACTTATTGAACGACAAATATATTATGCAATATTAACTTTCTTTGGTTCTTTTTGGTAAGCAAAGTGCACATTCAAATTTATGAATTATTTGAAAATAAGCATATTTTGGTTGAATTAAATTGTAACATAAGGTTAGGCTTAAAGTAATAAGATCAATATAAGTTGTGACATCCCGAAGAAAACAATAGATCTTTGCACTAAAAATTTGTATCGAGTTACCAATCAATGTGAAAAATCATATCCATATTAAATGTTGCGAAAATAAGTTCTCTGATAGGCTCTTGGTCTTAAAAATGTATATATTTTAATGCACGTAATTAATCTAAAAATCCAATAATGGTTTGTTAAATTTTTGAACAAATAAAATATTAAGTTCTTTGACTTATTCTACATTAGACATATCATATTATTCAAAATTGTGAACCATTTTTAAAATTTGTTATTTAATGTATGAATACAAAGACTGGAAAAAAATAACTGATTCCCAATAAAACCATGAACATAACTACATGTATTGTTAGGATATGTGAATCAAAGTCATAATAGAACCAACACGATTACTATTGGTGAAAATAAAGAGAAAACACCAGCGTCTGCATTAACTGTTAGCATCCACATCACGTAACCGTGAGGACATTGAGTCTAAGTTGATTGAACGCACATCAGACCTTAAGATAGGAGGAAGTCTGCGACTTTAAATCGCCACTCATTTTTTACAATTATTCCAGTGGCTCTCTTCCACAAGTCACAACTAACAATGACACGAGTAAAAAGTGCCGAATTATAGACGAAACAGGGAATTCCTTTCTGACTCGGATGTTAAAAGCACAGAAAGACAAAATAGGGTAATGGATCTGCAGAAACGGAGATGAGCAGAGAGATTTACGCATCTCAAAGGTCACTAGTATCTGTAAGTTTAGTGATCCAGGGCTCAAAAGTTAGATAACAGCACATCAGAAACTACTGGTTGCATATACCCCCGGCGCAAACGTGCCTCATTGGGCCAAACTAGTACACTCACTCGGTCACAGGCTCCATCGGCTACAAAACAGGAAACAGAGGGAAAAAATAAATACACATTAATCAGATACATCATTAAAAATCTATTTTATAATTTTAAAATAAATTAACACAAGTAATATTACTATCTGAGAGAAAATGGCCAGTTTCAGAATATAACAATAATAACCAGTGTTTTTGAATACAACAAGCTAAAAAAGCTATCTAATAGGCTAAAAAAATATCTGTTTTAAAATGCAGTATTATTAATCTGAGGTAGGAAAGCATATGAAATGAGATTTAACGGAACCGTTTAATAATATTTTGCTTAAATGAAAAGATAATACATTATTGTGCTTTCAATTATTTATGCAGCAATACAAGACGAAAAGTATTTATTATTTGATAATAGAATAGGGACACATGAAAAACAAATTAATAATCTGAAAAAGGACAAAATTAATTACGAAAATCCGTGTAGGAGCCTGATTTTATTGAAAAAAATTTCATCGAATAGCTTTAATTAATAAAAACTAAATCTAGTATTCTTTAATTACATTATATTCTGTGAAATTGCTATGCTCATGATAAAAAGCATAGTAAGAATGTATAAAACGATACATTTATCTAGTTAATTGGCCTCGGTGGTAGGCAAGCCATCTGAATTATATGCCAAAAAGATATATATATATATATATATAACAGAAAAAAACGATGCAACAAGAAGAAGTTGTCTGATGGAGAAAAAAATTAGCGGATAGGAAAATTATGTACGGAATAGAAAATGATTAAAATTTCAGAAAAATTATATAATTTATTTCTGAGTTACATAGTTACAAAGTAACGAGCTCAATAAGATGTTGACCCACCTCTAGTCTATATGAAAGCTACCACATGACGTCGCATAGAATGATAAAGCTCCCTGATGGTCTCCTGCACTATTTCTTGCCAAATTTGCTCCAATTATTGGGCTACATCATCAACATTCCTTGGTAGATGCAGTCGCTTTCCCATCATAACCCGGACATGTTCGATTACAGAGAGATCTGGCTGACCATGGAAGTGTTTGACTAGCTGTAAGACAGTTCATAGCAACCCGTGTCATATGTGATCTGGCATTATCTTGCCGTAAAATAAGGACATGGTACAGCAAAAGGAACGGTAGCAAAACTGGTCTCACAATGTCGACGAAGTACCGCTGTGCTGTAAGTGTGCCTCTAATGACTACCAAATTTCGTGCAATAATGAAAGTAGAATGGTAGTAGACGGCACGCTTCCCTGGGCTTTTCCAGTCATGTCTTTGATGATTGTCGTCACAGTTGGAAGCGGTATTTGTCGCTAAACACTGTACGTCCCCAGTGAACACAACTCCAACCTAATCGAGCCAAGCACCACTGTAATCTATCTCGACAGTGTGCAGGCGGGAGTGGCAGGTGGCGTAGCGGTCGATACGAGCGTAGATTTCGCTTTACCAGCCGTCTGTGAATGGTATGGTGGACCCTCGCGTACGGGTTGCACGACTGATGGTTGATAACGATAAATCAGGCACTGTGACAGCTGATCCAACAATCACTCTGTTCTCCCGATCTGATGTGGCCCTAGGTCGACCTCTACCATCAAGACGCTGAAATCTGCCATTGTCCACCCATTCTTGCTAGCATCTTCTAATCGTCGCATCGCTTCTATCCATATGACGAGCGATTCTCCAATTTTCCCAACCTGCCTCTTTTAATCCAATGATACGACCTCTTTCAAACTCTGATAATTGCTCGTAATGAGCTCGAATCCAACAGCGAGGCATTTTCTTGGTCGTTGAAAGATATATGAAACAGTTAAACTTAATGTAACAGAAAATTTGACCATCAGGTTGAAAAACACTTCTTCTATACTCCTGCTGAGTGCGCAGTTACGCTATTCATTCTTTGGACACCAAATATTAATCATTTGCATGTTCGGTCTAATTGTCTTTGCATATGAAATTTCACTACAATCGGGCAACTTCTTCTTGGTGCTTCGTTTTTCGTTATAAAGTGTATATATATGTAAATATATATATATAATAGTAAATAAAATATATTTGTAAAATATATATAATAATAAAATAAAATGCAACAGGAACTGATAGTCAACTGGGTATTCTTTATTTTAGATTCAAGTCAGAACGGATTCGCTCACGAGCTCGGACACATGTATTGATATGTATCATCGTAACATCTCTTTTTAATTGTTTAACACTTTGGACTTCAATAAACCTAATTAAATAGTCACTAAATTCACAAACATAATTAATTAAATTTTTTCTCACATTCTGCAAGATCGCCACCTCTCAATCAATCCTCCACGTGCCTAAATCTTAATTTAGAATTAAAAAATAAATTTCTAACTTTCCAACTTCATCTTGTCGAGTAAGCTACTTTTCAAATACTGAAGGTTCTATCCAGAAATAACTTCTAACCGAATTTAATCACAAAATATCATCTACTGCAAATAACTCCTGTTTTTAATGTACTAGCATCTACTTGCTTCTTGTTATCATCTTTTCTCTATTCCTTTCAATTCTATTTCGCTTATATATCACTATCCTCAGTTCAACTCAATGCATTTATTTCCTTCAACTTATTTACGTATATCACGTTTCGTTAGGTTCGAAAGGAATTGGAATATTATGCAATTTAAATTACAAAACTTTTTTAAAGATCAGTGAAGTGAAAAACATGAAACGCTCAACATCACGAAAGGCTTAGGCAGACATCTGAGTATTTCTATACGTAAATTGTGGAATGTACTGTCGCTGCAAACAGGATTCAATAAGCTTTATCAACACATAATATAAAAGTCAAATTTAAGACAATACATTATTGAGCTATAATGTCAAGTTGTGGTAATGATACAATTAGTTACAAGTGTAGGTGATGTGGAAAGTGTTTTTTGAAGTAGGTATTATTTGTTACAGACATAAAATTCTAAATTCATTCCATGATTTAAAATCGTAAAATGTAAATTTTGTTTTTCAATCAAAAAGTTTAACTTAAATCTACATTATTTTTGTCTTAATTAAATTATATGCCATATATTTCTGGAAAACATGGTTCTTTTATATTTCTGGGAATTTTTTTTTAATTCTAAAGTTTTTATGATACTTGGAAGTTATATTTTTGCATTTGCTTAGGGTCAAAAAAATCTTTTGGGTCGAACCCACCTGTATCTATTTAAAACTTAAATTTGTGTATAATCACTCTCTATATTAAACTAAATTTTATCACAACAGCTTTAAGTAATAAATTTTAGTACCATCCGATTAGTTTTTTTGTTTTGCAACAACGCAAATTTTCTTTTGTAAAAAAAGCCCATCCTTCCCTACATGTAAAATTTTGCTTTGGTCAAAAGAAAGCTAACTTCAATCGAATAGCATTACAATAAAAATATTTAGATTCTTTTGATTGTATACTTACAAATTTTTGCAAGTTTTAAAGTTTTATTGTTATTCTGTGAGTTAAGTTTCTAAAGGTTTTTCAAAAGACTTTTTGAGCACAAATGACATTTCTTCACTCTCTAAAGTAAATTCTGTTTCCTAAGCAAATTAAATTTCCAGACAGAGAATGGGAAATTATACTTTTATCCTAAAAAGTTCTCTGACCTTTTCTTTAAATCTTTATGAAACGTACTTCATAAACTAGAGGAGTTTAAAGTGTTGTTTCTTAAAGAACTATCGTATACAAATTGGATTTTCCTAAATTATTCTTAGATAAACATTGTTTTTTGTAATAAAAACGAAGTTCCAAAGTAAATCCATTTAAAATTTAATTGCTAATTAGAAATTTATTGCATTTGTTCCGATTTACATGAAAAGAAATTTTAATTAAAAATTTAACTCAGCTATTCCTTCTTAAATATATTGAATTAAAAAAGGCATTTTAATCTTTTTAAGTTTTTGTAACAATAGAAGCTTTTGCTAAAAGTAGAACCATATTTTCCAATGAAAAATGACTTAATGTTAAAATAGCTCATTGATTAAGTAATTAGGCAACATTTGAATAACAATTGCTTAAAGTAAAGAGAAAAAAAAGGAAGTTAATTTTCATGTAAAATGTTTCCTAATTTATAGAAATAAATTTTGTTCTTGGGATATATTTCCTAACAATAGTTTTCAAAGATTTTAGAAAGTGGTTTTTTATTTTTATGATTTTAAACATGTTCAAACAGCTTTCGATACATTACATTACATTTACATTACGGTACATTACATTTACATTATTACATTGTTAAAAAAATAAGGTAAAAATTTATTTATATAGATACGCTTTTTACAAAATATAATGAGTTCGTTCATCATGGTAGAAGTGTATGTTTTAACTATCCTTAAATGTAGCATCATTCAAATTAATACTGTAACGCTTCCTATATTAAAATGTTATATAAAGATATTACAGAAATAAATTTGTTATATATATTATATATATAATTGTTTTAAAAATGGAAACACATGTATGTTTATAGTATTGATTAAAATATTTTCTAAATTAGCTGTAGCTTTAATTTTATACTATCAGCTGAAAAAAAATCGAATAATATTGGGATTCACAACTTTAATATAATTTATTAGAATTTCGAAAAACAATGCTTGATGAATAAAATAGACTTTTTAAGATGAATTATGGTGATTTAAATCTTACATAACGAGAAGGAAAGCTTATTTTAAATTCCAATTTCAAAAAACTTTTATGCAATTTTATTATGGTCTATTATTATATTACAAACACTTTCGTATTTTAAAAAAAAATCTTTCAGTGATTTTATATATTAATAAATGAGCATAAATACAAATACTACATAATTATGAAAACTATAAGAATTTTAACATAGATAGTAATTAAAGCTGTGTAAATGACAAAATATTTTGAAATATGGCTAATCTTAAATATTATATTAGTATTTGATAAAATACATATAGCTAAATAAATTTTAGTATTTTATTAATATAATACATTTTTGTACTAATATATTTTTAATTATTACTTTTATTTTACAGTATAATTTAATTTGAGAATATTTTGTTTAGAACTTTAACGAATACTTTTAAATTATTTTTGACATTGAACATATGACTTTATAAATGTGCAGATATTTGTATATATAGATATATTTTTTAAAACATTGTATTAATATTCCTTGCGTTTTCTAATTTTTTTTCAGAGACATATATGCTCATTAATTTAATTTCTTAGACACTAAAAACATTTTTAATATTTTAAGATGTTTTGAAAAAAGGAAAAATGCCTGGAAAGTACTTAGGAAACTTTTAAGACCACAAAGTTACTTGGATAAACTATACAAATATTCTAACTCAATAAGCATTCTTAATATTCTTGTAGATATTTTTGTTTTTGAATTGACCTTGGATTCTAAAATGCCAACAGACCATAGCTATAGGTGGCGACAAAAAACACGCCCTAATTCCAAAATTAAAAACGAGAAGAAAAATGAATCTCGGTTCTCAGTATAAATAGGAGACGTTCAATGGATGAAGGTAGCATTTGCTGAAGAGATCCCAACAGCTCTCTCATGGATCACATTAAAAGAGTTGTGCTCTTGGTAAGTGTACCAATTTATATTTAATATCTATTCATTAATTTCATAAGAAATGACAAATCTTGCAAAATGTAGCTCTTAGTTATTTCTACTTTTACAATGTTCCCTTTTTTTATAAAAAAAAAAGAATAATGAACTTTATAAGAATTTGTCATTATTTATCGAGGATAAGATACACTATGATACGAATTTTGAATTTTTCTTTTTTGCTGTTAAAAATTAAAGGTTCTTCATTGATTATGGAGATGTATCATTTCCGAGAAATTGATAAATAAAATGTTCGAAAATTGAATTTAAAAATCATAAGCATACTTATTATCTCATACAGAAAAAAAAATTGTTTCTTTTTATTTATTTTCATTATTTTGGAACACTTTCCTCACAGTATACTTTATCCAGTGTTCTTATATTTTGTAAATTAGGAAATGAGGTTTATTTCCTGTACAAAGAATATGATGTTTTAAAAATAAATACTCGCAAATTTTTTAGGTGTTTCACAATCTTTGGCTAAAATGTACGGGAAATTTTAATAGTAAAAGTTTAGTTTCCTTAAATTTTATTATATTCAAATTTTAAAATTATAAATATGCTCAGTATATAGGATGTTATGCTGATTACTATTATACAAATTTTAAAGTTATATATATAGTAAAATTTATGCAAGATATACCTAAAGATAATTACATAACTTACAAATGTTATTGCAGTTAGTGATTAACAAAGTTTCATACGTTGTTATACATGTACATAAATATAAATTTCCTTGTGTGTTTCATGAACAGATACATAAATATGCGTATATCTCAATGAAAAAATATGAAATTCGTTTCTTTAAATGTAAAAACAATTCAGGATTGATTAAATATGTCGTAAAATAGGCAAATTTTTTCTTGTCGCTGAAAATGAATTAAATTCCGCAATGTAATTGAGGCATTCTCAATTATCTTACGAATTTTCTTTTCTTTTCTGTCTCTTATAATAATTATCGCACAAAACTTTTTGATATTTTGTGTAGTAAGCATCTTTTAATACAGATATTTATCATTACTTAAAAACTCAATTATATTAAATTAATTTGATCCAAGTTGTAAATTTTTATGATAATTGATTATGAAATGTCATAAGTTATTTAGTAATTAATAATAATAATATATAACAATGAATTAATATTGTTATGATCGTTAATTATAATAATTATTTATATGATTTTTAATTATAATTATGATTGATAATGAAAATAATTCTGAATTTTTATTGAAATTATTATACACTTGATATGATGAGTATTGATAACTATGGAAGATAATGATAATAATTCTGATAATAATGATAATTTTGAAATTTCTTTTACCCTTCAGTATTTGAAAATTGTGAATTGAAACACTCCTAATATTCAAATTAGGCCTGGAAATAATTCAAAGATATGCAGCTCAGAAAACATATCTAAATTTTCTTCTAAACTATTATCACTCGTTCACAATAGATACTTATTATAAGTCCGAATATTTTATTAATCTATAAATTTTTAAATAAAAAAAGAGCCCTATTAAAATGTTTCTTAAGAATTATTCAACTGAATGGTTATAAAAGAAATACTTCTTTCTAATAAGAATTTTCTAATTTGTAAAATAATTTTTTAGCTATGGTGCTGCACCTTTTTCATCTTATTGGATATTGAAAAGGTCTCCGCTGCTGATAGATACAACATTGTAAGATTTTAATGAATTTTATAATCAAAAAGTTTTCTTATGTGTTTTCTTGCAAAATAAATATTCTATGCTTAAATGTGTTTAAATCTATAAACAATGCTTGGAAGGAATTTAAATTCAGCTCTACAGTAATGAATGTTGAACAATTCAATATTCTTATGTAAAAATATTGTTAAATTCTTATTCTTGCTCATACTCTAATTGTTTTCTAATCATTGAAATTTGATTAATATCTTAAGCAATTTGATAAAACTTTTTATATCTAAATATTTAATGATACCAAATCAATCATTTATAGTATTACTTGACTATCAAAATATAAGTTATTCGTAATGTAAGATTCAAAATGTTTCTAAATAAATAAAAAGCATTACCGATGTGAGAATTTATATGATGCAAAATTATTAATAAATAAAAGCGTTAAAATACATAATTTCTTACTTTTCGCTACAAGTTTTCTTAATATATATATATTCATTCTATGAATCATCCAGGAAAATTATTTCTGAAGCTTATATCATTTAATTTTTAGACGAATTTACAAATAGCTCTAAGAATCTGATAAAACATTTACATCCTTTGCGCACTATCAATGTTTGACCAAAATAAACAATTTTTATATTAATTTATTTTAATTCTCCCTCTTAAAATGTTAAAATTAATACAAACTCATTTATTTACCTGAAATTTTGCTCAAAATTGTCGTTTTATAGTAAAAATTTAATTATAAAATTATTTGTGGTTGAGTATAAGAGAGAATAAAATAGTTAGATATGATTACAAAATTAATGAAATTTATATTTCTATTTGCAATTTAAATTTGTTTTGTAATTTTGTATTAAATTGGACTTTAATTATTATAATCCGAAAAGAGGATTGCCTAGTTCAAGATTCAAATTCTTTGGTAATATATGGTTTGAAGTGTTAAGAAAGACCAAATTTAACAAGGCCTACTTTGGATAAAGATAGTAGATTATTTGCAGCAGTAATGCCATATTTTTTTATTCGTATGGAATTACCACAATACTAATATAATAAAGCAAAATTCTGCTTTTATTATTATTATTTTATACTTATAGGTTATTTTAAATGCATTATTGTTCAACATTTTTCCAGGATGAAAATCATTATTCTTTTCGGCACGATTTATACAATGAAGGACAAGATAGAAATGAAGCATTTCAAACACAGCCTTTTCATGATATTTACTTTATAAAAGGACCATCAGACGAAAACCAGAGGATTCATGTTGCTGCGGACGACTATGGGTTACGAACCAACACGCATTCTAATGTGATAAACTTTGGATCAAAAATTGACACAAATTCTTTCCATTTTGGATCAAGAGGATCACATTTAAATAAATTTGATTTTGATGAACAAGAGCAACGTTCACAGTTCCAAGTTCCAAACACTATCCTTGATTTGAAACAGCAGGAGCTCCATCAACCTGGGATTTTTCATTTCAAGCCTTCCCAATTCGATGTCGTTGCTCCGTACTTAAAGGAAAACGAAGTAAATCAGAATAATATGAGAAGCGTCTATTTGCCATCTTCAATAAGTTCTCTTGAGAAGTTACCATTAGAATTTGTTCCCTTTGAGCATCCTCAATATTTCTTACCGTCTGAAGAATTAGGCTTCGATATTTTTGACACTAAAAGTACAGCAAGTGAGATACCGGAGACGTATGTTTCGTCTATAATTCACCCTTTGTCTGACTTGCCAGTTTCTCCATTGGATCATGCGTTTGAATCAGAACGCAAAATTGCCCCAATCCTTTATTTGCCCGATTCTCAAGTAAGAAACGTCTTGAATATTCCAAACAATCTACCTAAGCATGTAAAAAATAATTTTCCAAACACCTCGATCACCTTACCTCCAAAATTGGACCATGTTTCTTTCCCAACTGAAGCAGAACAGTCAAGCTCTAATATAATTGAGGATAACGGAACAAAGAATGCAGCTTGGAATCAGAATCAAACAGCATTGGGACCATCTCATGACGTACCTAGGGAATCTACTACAAGTAAGCTAAATTCATTTATGAACCATATGCCAAAAACTAATACGGGAATGAAAAAGATCTCACACCTGTTGAATAACTTCACATTGAAATCGAATGAATCCAACACAATGGATCTGAATAACCCATCAAATCCTCTAATGAAATCAAAACCGTTACATTACTCCGTAAATGCAACAGTAACCAATTTTAAAAATGAAAAGGGTTCAGAATTCGATAATCTCAAATTAAAACTAAACGATGTACATAAAACCATAAATGAGACAAATAAGAATGTTCAGCAAGTTGCTATGTTTAATTCTACAAAACATATGAATGATGAGTTTGAAGTAGGTAATCATTATGGTAATATGACCAAAAAGAATGAAACCAAATCAACAAATCTTGAAAAATTTATTCACAATATTTCGATTCACAATATTTCGAAATTAGAGTTGAATCCAAACCCTGTTTTAGATGTGATCGATGATACAAATAATTATCAAGATATACCATTGGTGCCTTTCATAAATAACTTCTCAAAAGAAAATGAAAGTAAGAATAATATCTCTAATATTATTATCGATGAAATAGTTAACATAACTTATACAGATGATCCGCTGTCAAATATTGAAAATTTAACATCACGCAATTCCAACAAGTCTTCTTTATTTAATAATACTTTAGATACTGAAACAACAATTGAAAAATTTCTTCAACAAAAATCGCCTTTTAAATATCTTGAGACAATAATAAATAACAAAACCATCAACGATGTTACAGATGATGGATCTTTGTTAACTTATCTTAATTCATCAATCGAGACAAATTTTACAAATAACAATCCATTTGATGGTATAGATAAAATGACTCTGAAATCCAATATTGCAGATTTTAAAAACGTTTCCCCATTTGATGATTTAACAACTGCCTTAAATCTTTATGGGGAACTCATTTCTTATGATGAGCCAAAAGATTCTCTAAACACGAGATTATCTTCATTAAATGAAAGTATTCATTTGTCAAATGATTCTAACGATATTTACAATTCAATCCCGAAATCTATTGACGTTAGAACCATTAACGTTTCTGAAGAATTTAAACCTATTTTGAAGGATTCCCTGAGAATGGCAGGAGTCAACAAAACAGATGGCAACAACTCATCTAATGCTGTTGGGGATCAACTAGTTACCACAATCATTCTAATGCCCAATGCGACGCTTCCAGACAGTTTGAGTGAAATAATTAAAAATGATTCGATAATATCTGAAATCATGCATTTAAATGATTCAAAAATTATGATTGGTAATAATACAGATATGTCCAATTCGACCATTGCTATATTTAAGAAAATTGCAGATATGGAACTCGGAACAAACAAAACAGCGGAGCAAATTTTGTTTTCTTATATCCAACAGCCAGTATTAGAGTTGATAACTGAAAACAATGCAACCAATGATCTTATTCCAAAACTGAATAACACTTCTGTTATTTTTAAGCTTAGTAATTCAGAGATTTTATCACCTGATTCAATTTTAACTAGTAATGATACACAAATACAACTGAATGACAGAACATATGTGGATGATAATATAATGGTAGATGCACCGGGTGTAAGTTCTATAAAATACCTTCAGCCTCAAACTGGGCTAGTTAATCAAACAATTTCTCTCAAAAGTTTTCCACATCGGGAACTGATTAATATCAATTTACCAAATGAAATAAAAGCAGAAGTATCTAAAGCTACAAAAACCGAGAAAGAATATTCTTCTAATCCAGATATGGACATTTTGATTGTAAGAAAAAATAACGTCGGCAATGAATTATCGAATATGGAAAATGTATTGCCATCCACAGATAAATTAAACTCAGAGTCTAAAATTATTTTGAATATTGCACGTCAGTCCGATCTTATGGAACCAAATGTTGAAGAGAGCTTTATAATGGAAATCAGAAACAGAATTAATTCGAATGCAAATCAGTACATTTCAAATGGACCACGAAATTCCTTACCTTTTGTGCCACTAGATGTTGAGAATGTAGAAAAACAAAATATAGACACTCCCCAGTTTTCAAAAGAAAATAATTTGTTCACAGATAAACCTAGTATTTTACAAAACGTAAACAATCCAGAGCTTAAACTGTGGGAGGGAAAATCAGGTGTGAAAATTGAACCATTTGGAGTCAGAAAAGCATATAAAATGATTCCTATTTTCTTTAAAAGCTATAACAGTTTATCGTAAGGGGGAAAAAGACAATTGAGTCAAAATGGTCATATAATTAAACAGTCTCCAAACAGAATATATTACTTTAAAATTCTAAATTTCATTCATTATATCTGATGTTTAGCATAAAATCAATCTCACATATATGGTATTACAGTATTTCTTAAGAACGTGGATGGCTTATTATCTACAAAAATGTATGTATATACGTATATTATGTTCCATACAAAACTATTAGTTACAACAACTATACCTTACAAGTTTTTGGAAAGAGAAGATATACTCCTGATTCTCTCGTGTATTTTCTTTTAATTAGAAAATGTCTAAATGTATATGCATTTGAACGAATGTTTTTTTTTGCAGAAATTTTTTATTATGATTTAATGCATAAGCTTTTTTTGTAATTTCAATTTACAATTTTGTAACTCTTTTGATTTTAAAATTAAATTATTTTGCTATAAAAGTACTAAAGAGAATTTTGTTAAAAAAATATTGGAATGATTTATTTAATTTTAACTTAATGTGGAGTTTTTCAATTTTCGTAAAAAAAAATTTCTTCAAATTTGAAATTTAAGGGCATTGCAGAGTACGTAATACGTTTTGTTTTGAAGTTGTAAATAAATTTATTTGATTTGAATTCAGATGGTTTTGTAGTATATTCCTTCCATATTTATTTTGTCAAATAAATGTTAATAGTTGATATTTCCTGCAATCGTTTTAATTTCTTAAATTTTATACCCTTGAGAAAAGAAAATCTAAAAATAAATAGAAATATTCATTTTTTCTTAATTATGTACATACATTGGTTTGAATAATTTTACATTAATTTTCTTTAAAAAAGTTGTACTGTAAAGAAAGAATTACATCTTATTTCTAAACTTACATGTTCCTAATTCATTCAATTTTCTCAACAATTGAAATTACACGAAAATGGCTAATCAATAAAAACAAATATCCATAAGCTATTTTGTTACACAATTTTGTTTTCCAAGTGATATGAAAAATTTAAGATCGTCAATCCGTACAGTGGAAAATTCAAAGAATCAATTCTTAGAAATATTTGTTGTTATCCTTACACAATTTCTGAGTAAAACTTCGTTAGTAAGAATCAATCCTTAAAAGGCAAATGTCGAACTAAACTACACAAATGTTATCTTATAATACAATTAATGAAAAAAAAAGTTTTAAATTACAAATATTTTTTAAAAGAGATTTAAATCTCTTGTTGAACTTCAGAAATGTAATCCTGTATTCAAAGATTATCATCAGATTTTACTGTTTTATAAGTCTTTAAATACAATGACCATTTTTAAAAAATAAACAAATAGCATTTTGTTTTCTTAGAAAAAGAATTTATGAACTAAGTATTATGTTACAGTTTTATAATTAAACGCTACAAATAATTTTAAGATATTTTAATTTAATTTCTTTTAGTAAGAATTAATTTCAATTTTATATACAAAAACTCTTACTAGGTCTTCAAAAATGTAACATTTTAACTCTTGCAACTAAGATATCGGATAACAAAAAAATTATATCTTATATTTAGAAACTTGAAATCTCATAACCAATATTAGAATGCATTTATAATTTGATATAAAAGCTTTAATGTGAAATATTTTTAAGTAAAATTACATACATTTTTTCTTCTTATTATTTTACAGCTTTTCACCCCAAAACATCCAAAATTCAATTTAAAATTAACTGTTTAAGTGGATTTAGAAAAAATTATCATAAGTAAAAATGTATTCTCAAGCTTCTGTTTAAAGAGAAACTAAAAGGTATAAAAATAATTTTTTAAATGTAAATTAATTATCTATAAGAGTTTGAGAGGTGCTTGCCTAAAATACATAGGTAATTACCATTGAAATAAGAACAATAGCTACTTACTCAGATATGATATCAAAAGAAGTATTTAAGTTTCTCTCTCAGACTTTCATAAACTATATATTATTTTTCATTTAAAAAATTATTTTTATACCCATTAGTTCATCTTTAAGCAAAAGCTTGATTTAAAACTTTTTAAGTATTTAATTCTTTTTAGTTTGGAAATTTAAGACTAAAATGCAATAACGTGAACCAAATATGTTGGAGATATCATGATGATTATTTCCTTTGATCATAAAGGTGTAATTAATTTATCACCATGCCATGCCCCCCAAAACTACTGGGAATGGTGAATATTGTGTTTCAATTTTGAAAATTTTGCGACAACACATTTCGAGAAAGCGTCATGAACTGGTGGGGGAAATGAACATTACATCACGATAATTCTCGCCTGCATGTCGCTACTTCTGCTCAACAATGTATTAGTAAATGAAATATTAAAACCATGCCACATCCCCCTTATAGACCAGATCTCACAACATGCAATTTCTGGCTGTTTCCGACGTTGAGGGAGAAGTCCAGTGGCAGAAAATTCAATGCAGATTCAGACTTAATTTCAGTAGTGTAGGGTTCCTTGTTGCAGCTTTTAGAAAAATGCTTCTCTACTTGTTTGGAAAAGTAGGTTGAACGATGGCACCATTGCATATCATTGGAGGGAAGGTAATTTTTAAAATGAATGGTTTATTTCTTGGCTGTACATATATTTCTCAATTGCTTATGATTTTACTCTGAGTTTTTGTGGAACGCCTTTTATGATCACTCTCCTTTTTGTTCTTCACATGTCTTTCAGAGTGTGTTCTCAACAATAATTTCAATTATAGAATACAATTATCTTAGTTGGGTTTTGGAAAAGAGCTGCAAATATTCCATATCCTGCTTCTCCAATGAAATCAGGGAAGAAACAATGTCCTTAGTACCAACCTGTTGATGCCTGTGTGTAAGAGAGTAAAATATTCCAAAATTGTCTAACCGTATTAAAAACTTTCGTTAAGCCGCATATCTTAAGAATTTCGTACTAATACATTTTTGAGGAATTCCTTGGCCTATCTGATAGTTCCTCTTTATACCAAATTATTTCCTTATTCCCTATAATGCAGTTGACATTTTCATATCAATCGTACTTTTCATTGAAATGCTGATGAAATACAATTATTCTGTCTTTAATTGTTTTGCCCCTGATTAGTTTATATTTAAACAATCCTCAGTCACATATATAGTAACTAAATATTTCTGAAAAGCTTCATTTGTTAACATAGTAGTCGAATGGTTTTGTTCTTAAGTTCATGGCCGGCGTTGTTTCAGTCGTTTCGGAGGTTTGAGTCCTTATTACACTAATGAAACGTCATGTGGAAGAGTTTAAGAATATGAATTTAGTCGAGGTTCCACGTCCTCCCATTGTCATTGTGGGGAGGTTAGGAGAATGAAATGATAATTCAGGTGTTCTCCTCATCACTTTGTGATTCCAAAACTTCGCTATTAAGTATTTGTTCCATTGAGATTCAATAAATAGTACAGTTCTGCAACTAAAAATCTGCATGGTATATTTTTTTGTATTTTGTATATTATAGATTAGAACTTGCTAAAACAGGAAAAAATACTCTTAAAAATTCCATCTCGTCAAGTCCTTTTGTGAAACGTAAGTTTTTAATTTCATTTAGCTTGAAATTTCTGTTAAACGTTAAATATTCTGTTCTAATTTTGATTTTAAAAATCTCCATAAAAAGATGACTTTTCATACTATTGTTATTAATTATAGCTGGACTCGACAATAAACGAAAAAAAAAAATTTGAAAGAATGGTGGAGGGTATTGGGCCCACCATAGGAAAACATATGTCTGAGCTCCGATTTTGGATACTATGGGAGAAAAGGCAAAGGAACTCTTTCAAGAACATCGTGCACAGGTATTTGGCAAATACTAAAGATTCTCACTGCAAATCCATTGCCCAACGCATGCTGGCTGCGTATGAAGCTCGAGGATGTAAGGTGAGCTCTTAAAAGTTTATTTACTACTCTCCAATAAGTATATATTTTATTTTCCCGAAAAGGAAGTTTACAGTGAACAATAGGATGGACGAGTTCAATGGGGTGTCCTTAATAACGAAATGCTGCCAAGGGAAGATGGACTTCAATATACCATCTAACTACTGTTGTATGCTCAAGCCAGAATCCGAAAGGGAAATTCGAAATCGAGTTCTGAGAAGCATTCAGAAGATAAAAGATTTCACCAGAAAAAAGAAAAATATAAAATTGCGAATATGTATCACGAAACATTGTTTGATTAATTACGAGCAATAACATGTTTAATTCATTGTAACGAATTCGTGATTTCTTAGTTGCTGTATTTTTGTTCGCAAACCATATTTTAAGATACCCTAGATGAAATAGAAATGGAAATGGAGGACATTTTCTGATTCAGTGCATTGTAAAATATGCAATTCATAAAAAGTATCTGATGTAGAAGCTAGAAACATTACAAACCTTTATAATCAATGAAGAAATAGTTAATTGATAAAATCAGATTAATTTTTATCCTATCGCTCGAATAATCCAAGAATTAATTTTTGTTACGAATGTGGAGCAGAAGATATTCAGCGTCCTCAACCTAAAATTATCTCAATAACTGCAAAAGTGAATCCGAACAAACTTATATACTGGGATCAAGTCCAATAGCAACTATCCGATGATAACTTAATTTTTGCTAGCAATATTATATGCGCAGTGGGCATGTTAATTTCAAAACCCGCTCAGCATTTATATTCTCCATAATCTGTATGTGAGTCTAATTCTTCTTCATATTCTCTAGAATTGTTTCTCTCTATATGTATGTATCAAAGCTGATTTGCATAAATCACAGTTTACTATCAAGTAAAGTTTCTTAAATCAAATAACGTTATAAGGTAGTTAAAGAGGGTAATTGAAGGAGAATTATTTGCAGAATAAATGAATAAAACCTTTGTTACATCTTTATTGTGGATCAAAATTATAAGGTTGGTCTCTGATAGCTCTCGAGTTGCTTCTGAGTGAAACATTAACAAACAAAAAAACTATCAAATAATTCGCCATATCAACAAAACTATTGAAATATAAATAGTTAAAAGAAAAATAAAAGAGGGGAAATGCCCTTTGAAGAAAAACGTTTTTAGAGTTTATCCCTCGATAGTTTTACCTCAACGTCATGACATTTCAATCAGCAACACCTTTTTCAAAAGGAATTTTAGGATAGGCTTGAAATGAAGCGAAGTGAAGGATAGGATAATACCTTAAGAGCTGCTTCTGAAATTAAAATCTAATACACAACTCAAATATTTAAGAAAATGTTC
The DNA here is from genome assembly GCA_019974015.1 of Nephila pilipes. Lineage (NCBI taxonomy): Eukaryota > Metazoa > Arthropoda > Arachnida > Araneae > Nephilidae > Nephila > Nephila pilipes. Next base: position 254,697 of record BMAW01120698.1, on the reverse strand, counting down.
AATATTTTATTAAAATCTTAATATTTCTTGAAAGCAATTTAAAATGAACTGACTTAAAAAGTAACGTTTGAAATATTGCTGAATATGTAACATATTTAATTTGGATTTTAGAATACATATCACATAGTTTCGAAAATATGCCTTTTTTCTCTTCTTTCGTTCTTTCAGATGTTCGTTTTCGAATAAAGAAAAGAACGCCATTTTCACCGGAATAAATGAGTTCTATAAAAATATATGAACTTTTTTTTTTAATTTAAAAGACGCAATTTACTGGCGATTGATCTTTTAACTCACTAAATTGAAATCTCGTCTCGTCGCTGTTTTTACTCGAATATTTTAAAACTGTGCGATATAAAATTCAATTTTCCTCACATGAATATAAATGCAAATAAAGAACCTGAAAAGATTCATAAAATGCTTCAATTCATAAATAAATTACATATCCAAAATCTTTTAAGGATTTTGTGATTTGAGAAATATTAACATAAGTATCGCAATTAAAAACTAAAATTGCCTTTGATTAAAGTTTAAAAAAAATAGGATAGAAAATGAGAACACTTCTTCAGGTGGAATAGTGTCTCAATTATATCAGATTTTTGAAATTATGACACACTCAAGTATATATATAATTTTTATTATAGAATGGTAAATAAACAATCCAGGGCCAATTCCAAAACCAGCATAATCTATAAGCAAATACACAATAAACTTCAGTTCCTAATAGAATTCTACATGAAAAGACGTAAATAGATTGATTGTTTATTAACGTCGAACTTAGAAGCTACACGAGGGGTATTAACAAAGGATCGCGTAATTTTGGCCTAGGTTCAAGTGATGATGACTATACCCGAGAGGACATCTTCAGATTTCTACACCACACCAATTGAAGATCTTGGAGCCTTGACTAATTTAACTTGCATTAGCCAAGCCATACGACGGGTCTACAGTGACACTTAGGCTCGAACCCAGGGCTCGATGGAAATAACACCGACTCCAGATATCCAAGTGACCTTGTTCATATATATATATATATATATATATATATATATATATATACGGTGCCGAAGTTCATCATTATGACTACAATGGCTGCATCTTCTCCAAGACGAAAGCTACTGAGTAAAATACTGCTATGCACGTGTAAAATAAGAATAAGATAAAGATCTTTTTGGTCCCAGAAGACAGCATTATATTCGTACAGTTGTAGGTTCAAGACCTGGTGCCACTACAAACCTGGCATGCAAGTGGGCTGATGCACATTAAATCAGTCGAGGCCTCAAGCGTCTCGTTGGTGTGGTGTGGAAATTTAAAGATAGTGGTTGTCCACCTCTGGTATACTCACCATCACTTGAACGGAGAGTAAAAATTGTGAAGTCTCTCGCCAAAATCCTTCTTGAATCTTCTCAGTTTGATATTAATAAATAATCAACCAACCTCATTTTATGTCGAATTCTACAAGTATTAAGAATTGTAGTTTATAATGTACTTATAGGTTATGCTGATCTTGAGATTGGTACTGGATAATATATTTGCCATTCAAAAATTATTACTTTGGCTACAGATTGAGCTGCAGATTTCTATACTTTTCTCTTCTGAAAATCAAACAAATTAGTAAGTGTTCTACGATTTAAGTTCATTGATATTTAGTAATATTTCTATTATTTATTTGTTAAATAATTGAAAGAACATAAGGTTTTGAAATTACTACTGAGAAAAATTAAACATTTACTAACAAGATCTTGAAAGTACTTCACTGAAGGGTATGTTTCGAGGCCCAAATCTCCACGACACCATGTAAAAAATAATTTAACTAACATGAAGATAATTATTTTTTTTATCAAAACTGATATCAATTTAAAATATAGGCTGTCAAGTAAAGATAAAAAAAAATTTGTAACAACACTAGTCTTTAGTCGATGAATGTTATGATTCCTTTCACTAATGAATTCAATGGATAAATGTTATTTGTGCCCCGATAGTAGTAAGCAATTTAAAAAGAAGATTTATTTTATAGCCACTTACGTGTTTCTGTGAAAACAGAACATCTTTGCAAATAATATGGCAAGATCTTTACCCTTTCTAAGGAATTGAAGTCGCATATGCCCAATTAAAAATAACCAAAAATTCGCTCACGTCACTTTTTACCAAAATACGTTTCTATCAGAAGGATAATTGTAATGACATATAGGGAAAAAGAAAGATTTGCAATAACAAAACATACAACAAATCGTTTACTTAGATTTATAATTTAAATCAACATGAACATGCAAAGGACACAATCACAAGAAGTTTTTCTAAAAAAATATTATATAAAAAATTTCTTTGAAGCAGCCATTTAAGGTTTCAGACAAATAAAGAACAATTTTCATGCTATTTTTACAATTTTTGTTTTTCTTATAAACGTCATAATTTAATTATGCATCTCCATACTCCCACCAATGAGTAGTATTACACTTCAATTTTTTGTAAGAAGACTTTTTCTTATAATTGTGTATCAACCAGTATCCAAGCCAATGAAACATTTTATCATAGGAAATTTGTAAGAAGACATATTTCCCGAACTGGAACTAAGAAACTCTTTTGTGTATTTATACCTATGAAAAACTTTGTGCCTCTTATATTTGCAGGACGATATTTTTTTTTCAGATATATCGTTTAAAATGTGATATGCTTTTTCATGCCAAAGAAAAGCCTTATATTTGTGAAATTTGAAAGATTTTTTTTGCACAATGTTCACCTGAAACTCATTTACGGATTCGTATCAATTAAAAATCTCATGTTTTTGATAGCTTCAAGAAAGTGTTTTCTCAAGAGGCTCACTTGAAATATCATTTGCGTATTCATACCAATGAAAAGCCTTATGATTGTGAAAAGTACAGGAAGACTTTCCCTGTAACTGGCAATTTCAACATGCATTTACGTGTATTCACAAATAAATATAACATTCGCATGAGTGAAATTTGTAACATTACTTTATTTAATTCTTGGTAATTCATGCAATCAATGGAGTATACAGAGAAACATATTTTGAATTTGAATTGACATGCTTTTATTCTTTCTAATACTGTATTTCCTTAGCCAACTGCAAAATTTCTTTACATTTCTAAGATCTAACTCAGAATTCATATGTATTTTTTATTTTAGATATTCTTGTGACAAATATTTTAGGTCAATGACTTACATTTGATGTAAGTTCTTTTAAAGCATTGAATCAGGAAGAAGCATGAATATCTCTTTCCTTGCATGGATTATTTGAGCAATGTTGACAATTGCATGAATTTTGTCATTTTTTTTTTTTTCAAATGAAAAGAAAACTACCGTTTATTTCTGCAGACGGTAGATAAGATGACAGTCAAATCATAAAAAAATTAGTTAAAAATCAGAAGTCGCCTTATACGATAGATACACAATAAATAGATTGAAATTTATATAAATTAAAACCATTATGAAATAAAACAAATGACGTCAATGTACTTAAAATTCCCATATTCATCATCTGAGGCAAATAGCTCCTGAAGTACATCCTCATTTTCGTTGTTGAAAAATTTGTCATAAGGGTCCAAATTTGTACCTAGTGGGTCGATATTTGCTTTGTCTCAATATTACATGACAAATCGTCTTCAGTATCATTCATAGCGATAGAAATCCCACATTTTTTGAAGGATTTGGTAGAGGTACATGTGAGTTCTTGATTCGGTACGTGCTTCTATGGGCAGTGTTGCAAGACATAAGAAAATAAAATTTGTTCCAAATAAAGATCATTGATCTAAACTAAATTCGTAGAACGTTGAAAGTTTGGGAGTTGTCCTGTAGTACAGAAATATGCTAAGACTATAAAACTTGGACGAAAATTGAACCGTTTCTTATCTGTGGTAATTAATTGAAGAATGTTTCTAAGCATTTAAGAACATTTTAGTGGGAAATGTTTGATAAATCAACAATTATATATTTCAAGTTGCTTTTAAGACTCAGATGTTTTCGTCGATCTTCAACTTCAGGAAATATAGAAAATTGCAGCATATGCAGAATTGCTTTATTACTACGCAGCATATTGAGATTAGGAGAAAATTTTATTTTGAATATATCGTATGCATTTGTTGAATTAAAATTTGAGTAGTTGAAAAATTCTAATGTATTTCTATTTTGTTTAAACTTTTTATTTTAAGTTAGAGGCTCTTACTCTCAAGAAATGTAAATACAAATATAAGAAATGAAAATTTATTTACATATAACATTTTTGCGTCTAATAAAATTTATTTATTACTTTGAAAATATAAAAATGGCGTAATCACTCATGGATTTCAAAATTTATTCGACATTAAAGATTTTATTCTTTTCAATATGATGAACATGCACTTTTGAAATAATCTGAGTAACTGAATAAATTATTCAATCATGAAGGTAAATCGTTACACTTCCATCTCTGTGAGTATTGGGTAAGTGAAATACTATTTTTATAATTCACATAAAATTGGGACTCTTGTTGTAGATATCTTTATTTCCAATGAATGAATTAGTCCAGCAATGCTTTCAATAGCATTATAAATTTTAATTAATTAATTTACAGCAAAAATGTAGGTTTAGTACTACTTCTAACTCAATACCTTATTAATTTATACTATGTTAATTAAATGCAGATAATATGGAATGAATTTTATAGATTTAAGTCATGTATTTTTCTTCCAAATTATATACCTACGTTATTTCTTTAATTGGTAGTTCTAATTTACTTAAAGTACACCTAGTTTTAAATGAAATATGTGAACGTGTTTCTATTTTTCTTTTGCAATTATTTACTATTTTCAGTAAGAAAATCCAATATTCTAAAAGTATAAACACCAAAGAAATAAAAAGCGAAAAATTACCTTTGTTCTTCCTCTATTATAAACACGGAACTGCACCTATCAAAAGAAGTTCCTGAAAGAAGCGTACTTCGGATCATCATTGAAAAGAACTAGGAGATGTTTGAAAACTTTGTAAAGCATCAATTACAATTTCTTTTTTTTTCCTTCAAAAGAAACATTTTTTTGTTAAATCAAAAAACATAAAAAAAAGATGAAACTAGATATAAAAAAAACCAAAAGCAGAAAGGTCATCTTTTATTAAAAGAAATTAGAAGCTGTTTTCAAGCTGCTGCAAAATACTTTTTGATTATTTTTCTCCAGCATGATGAGCACAACCATAAAATTTCATACAATAGCAGGGATAGAAATATTACTCGTATATTTTTAAAACAAGGGTTTCAAAAGAAATAATTTTTAGAACATTCTTCAGAAAAGAATACTGTCTGTGTCATAAGTTTCCCTGAATTATTTCCGGTTCGAAATCTAAAAAAATATTGTTTTCTTTGAATTATTTAGAAAAAAAACAAGAATATTTAATAACATTTTCACTTTTTTTTCTAATAACAATTCAAACTTATAAAAAGTTCAGTGAGTATTATAAATTCATATCGACGGATTAAATTCCTAATATTGACATCAATAAGTTACTAAAGCTTAGTTAAAGAGTCAGTTTAACGTGTTAATATATATGCGTCAGGAATTATACCTAAAAAGATTACACACTTTTATAAATATACTCTAAAATACTCTTTCTTTTTTACTTCTGGAAACAAAATTTCATTATTGATCATCTAGTACGAAAACCAAATTGTTAAATATGATTTAAAATTTAAATTTGTGGAGCTGTGAAATATTTTCGTAAGAACCATGTTTACAAAAGAAATTTATTTGCATATCTTACATAAAAAGCTTTCGCAAAAATTAATTTCTTTTGATATTATTTTATAGTAATAACTGCATTTCTGCAAAATAATATTTTTTCGGAAATTCAGTCGGCTATCACTATTACCAGAGTACCTAGTTTATAGCTGATGAACCATACTCTCTACTTTACCTATAGAAACAATTTTTCTCAGTGATTAAAATACATTTAAACTCTCACTCATACACACATCTCGTGTTGTGGGAATCAATTGGAGATCTAAAAGTCGTCATTTCTAATAAAATTAAAATTCAAAACTTAGTGTTTCTTAAATTATTAACCGATTTCAGAAACGATTGCATCGAAATTTTAAAAGTGCAAAATTGTACAGTTAAAGCTCAAATTTGTTTATAGCACATCTTTGTTTAAAATATGAATAAACATGTGTAGTTGTGATAAGCAAAGAGACTAATGAAAGGCTCAAGCTTTCGAACTATTTACTATCAAAAGAGAATTATGGCAGAACTTCCAAAATAAAACAAAAACGTTTCAAAAATGCAAAGTGTAATTTCATCATGATATTCATGTTTATATAAGTTAATAGTCATGTCTTAGGAAATTGAGGGTGTTCCAATCCTGATGAAACTAATTATCTGTTGTGTTATGAGGCTAATTCAGATTCGATTCACCATGGCTCAAAGTCCTCGCGTTTCGTTTCGCAGAATTTAGGGGAACGGGCTACGTCCTATAACTTAACCACTGTTGTTACTGTTAAACACGTTGCCAAGAGGATCGTTTTGACCCTCACAGCAACGCTAATGTACTATTAATGGAAATGAATCTAGACATGAAACGATCAAAAACCAATTCAGTTAAATCAATGTTTTGGTAGTTAGTTTCTTTTTTTCTTTTCTTTTTTTTTTTCAAAAGAAAGCTGGATTTGTTAGAAATATAAACGTTAGATATCGGCAGGGAAAGTATCGTACTGCGTTTAGCCGATAGAAACGAATGAGCAAAATCTTTGCTCGATGTGTATTTTGTTTAGAAACCGTAATGAATTAAGTTTATATCTTCACTGTATGGGATGTATGAATAGATTTGAAGTGTATGACCAAATTCGAAGATCCATAAAAAAACCGCTTTTTATGAAAAAAAAGAACCTTACAGAACAAGAATATGAGAGTTTTGAAACATTTCAAATGCTTATAATAGAAACTAATGTGAACATTTCTATTAGCTCAATTAGCTTGATCTCAAAATATTTGAGTGCTTTAAAACTTTTTTTAAAATTATTGCTGTATTAAGAGATGCAAAGTTACCAACAGAGGAACTGGATTGTGAGAGCCTTCAGGAGCAACTGGAAAATCGTCAAAAGCTGAGGAAGAACTTATCGATCTATCCGAAAATTCTACATTAACACAATTCCAGTTATCTGTTCGGAAAACCTTTCCAATTCGTTCTAATAAAATTTTGAAGACATTACTCCTTTTCACATCTTTCTACCCTCACGGAGATAGGTTTTCGGCAATGGTAGGAATTAAAATCAAGTACAGAAACAAGCTACAAAAATGTCGAACTCCATGCATCTGAAAAAAATATACGAATTGATCTGAATTTCATTACCATCATAAACGAATATCGAGAACAATCTTACTCTTTATACAGACCTCATTAGAAATATTTTTTGCAAAATTAAATACAGTAATAAAGATTCTCATCTTCATTAAATATCCTTTTTGACCCATAAAACCTCTTTTGGAAAAAAAACTGGAGCTGTTCATCTCAGAAAGTATGCCATGAATTTAGCGGGTCTCTATACATTCGGTTTCTAAGAAGTGGGTGGCAATGCTTAAAAGTTTGTGAATATCTGATCTTCCTTACAAGCGCACGCAACACTTTTCTTTTTAGTCAAAACTTACACTAATTGGGTTGAAAACTCTTCATTTTTTTTATTTAGGATAATGATAAATTGTTATTTTCAGAACGTTTTCATTCAATTTTTACTGGCATAAGAAAGAACTATTTTAATTTTTAATTCTTATTTTACTTTTTTCCCTATAGTTGCGATGTTTCACACACAAACACACACAAATATATATATATATCGAAACATTTGTGCAAAACTGATATGCAGTGTAAGGTGATAAGAAGATTTTACAAAACTCCAAGGTACTGGTATAACATAATTCGAAACAGTAAAAGATACCACTGAAGGAAAAAAAATACCTTCCTCAAATTGATAATATGCTTATATTTTTACATGAGAAGCATTTATAAGTTAATTGCAGTGTTAACCACAAAAGAATAAAAAGAAATGATTCTGCCAAGAAAATCATTTATTAAACTAAATATCAAAACATTGTTGACTTTGTTAGTTTCACTTTAACAATACCAAGGTATTTTGTTCTCTTGAGTTCTCGAAAAAGATAGAATAATTCAAAATGAATATTTATTAGCATAAAGTAAGCTTACTTCCAAGCCCCAGGCTCCCCACAATCAATTACTGTCAAGAAAATAATGCATCATCTTCATAATTCTTGATACATTTTTTTCACGAGGAAAATATTCTGGTGTACGAAAACGTTGCTAATGTTAACAACAAAAAGAATAAAACAGGCGATTCTGCCATGAAAATCAATTACTTAATGAAATATTAAAATACGAGAAAACGATACATTATTAAAGAAGGATATAATAGGCTTTATAAAATGATTCAAGAATACATATTAAGCGTAATAATTTTAATTCAAAACAAAAACGAAACCAGTAATTTAAAAACTTATAACCAAGTTAAATAAATGAGACATATTGAGAAATACAAAACATATCTCCAAAGAAAAATTTTTTAAAAAAATTCAAAAATGGATATAATGTAATTTAAATGCTATTTCAGACTTTGGGCAGAGATAAGCGTGTTTAAACTATTCATGTATCCAACTATCACAACTTCACTAATTACATTATCATTAATGGTATAGACCAGGAATAAGCAAAAATCCCAAAAGTGAACAGTAATTTAACTAAACATATAAAGAAAACAATGAAAGAAATATATTTTAACCATAGTAAGAAACGTAAACATTAAAAATAATCTATATTTATTTATACACGTTTAATAAACAGTTTTAACTAAAAAGATGTAAAACGTTTACCTCCAGCTAGCTATTTGATATACACAAAACTTCCAAGCAGGACGCGATATTACTATATTTTTTTACTACGAAAACTACTCATTGATTGATTGAATATACAAAACGACAGATATTTACTAAATTTTTTTTTATCCTAGCAAATATAAATATTATTTTAAAAAAAAATGTATAATTCAAAACTCAGTTTGTGTGGGTTGCAACATTCAGTACAACATTACAACAGCGTGACTTAATATTAAGTTTATTTATTTAGTCCCGTTATTTTGTTTGTCTGTTTCACTATGATAATTTTGATTGTTGTCATTTTATTATTGGTTTCATTTACTTTTTTTGAGAATTTCTGTAGTATATAATGTTTTTCTTTCAAAGTTAAATTTGCATACTTATTTTTATTTATTTTTCACTGTTTACAAAATTTTATTTGTATATTTTTATGGATGGGTGTATCTTTTTTTACTTAAAAGTATAGCAATGATTTCTTACGCATTCTTTTATTTTTTTTAATTACTGAGATAAATTCTTAACATGTTTTTGATTAAATTGCTGCTGGGAACACACACACACACATATATATATATATATATATATATTGTGTATGTGTGTGCAACGAGAGAGAGAGAATGCAAGAAAGAAAGTTTTCAATTTAATCCAGTTTATTATTATGTTTACAAATGAAAATTTCAATGTTTCTTTTCCGCCTTTCTGAAGAAAATGTATTACATTTTAGAATAAATTAGTTTCTGAAATAGCTAATGTACTTTTTCATCCAAATAGTTGATTCTTTAAGATCTTTTCAAAGCAAATTAAATAGTTGCTCCTTCAGAATTTCTATATGAATATTTGTTAAGCGCCTAGTTTAAAATAATTTTATCTTCGTCTGCATATAAATGTCACATTAAAAGCTGGAAAACTCATAAACTTTTCATTTGTGCTAGAGAAAAAAAAGGATGCAAAATTAATTTAGAATTTTTCAGAAGTCTATATTATGAATCTACTAACTTTTAATGTTGTACTTATCAATTTGAAGTACGAAATAGAGAATACAAAAATAGTTCTAAGAATTTAATGCATAATAACGAATGCTTAAAAGAAACTGTATTATTTTCTTTTACGTTTTCAAATGTGGCTCCATATCATTATTTTTTTTATCTTACATAGCACAAGATTTGTTTTTATTAATAAAGAATTCTTCTTATGGATTCCTTAAATATATTTACAACTACAAATATTCTGATTATTTATCAAACCAATTCTGTCTAAAAATTTTCTTGATTGGTTTTGGAGTAGAAGTTGAGTGCTGTTAGGAAGAATTTCTGTTGGTTAGAGCGGAGGGACGGCTTTGACAGTGAATGGCAACCTTGAGTGTTAGTTTAAGAGGATTAAATGTTGTAGAGGAATGTGTTTGACTTGTGTTAGAAAGAGAAAAAAATGTTTGGAGTTTTGAGCTTGAGACTAGGTTACTCAGTTTTGTATCATGACTAGTGGCTGAGACGCCAATTCTTATTTTTCCTTTTATGGAATTCATTTTAGTATTCTATAGTTTGGATTACATCACGAGATTCTTGTAAGAATAAACTTTAATACTTTCTTGATGTGAATCATTGCTTATCAGAATGTCAGAAATTCGAGTTGGAATAAGTTTACTTTTTAATTATTTATCATTTTGCTTTGTATTCTTTCATAATGCATAATATTTTTACGATTTAGGGTGTTAAGTTTCATGTGAGATATTTTGCTTAATTCGATTTTTATTAATCCTAACGACCCAGAGCCTCAATTAGCTAGTTAAATGAAAATCTATTGTACCTTTAAATGACAAAGGGATACATAAGATCGAACCTTATTTCCCTAATTTTTTAAGGAATTGCTTTCATTGGGATTAAGAGATAAAAATTCGCGATAATAGTCAGCCAAAAATCTCAAGCACATTTATCCAATATTTGAAAAATCACTACAAAACAAATTAAATATACGAGGTTTGTTAGAAATTCGAAGAAATGGTGCTCGTAACATCAATAATGGTTTGTTTTTAGTAAGTATCATGACTCATTAGACAGCTGCTGAAGTTTCATTTATTTCCACCGCATAGTTTTATTTATATTGTCGACTGAAGCAAAAAACATGTATTTGTTTAGAGAACTGGAAAAAAAGTGAGTTATGACAGTGATTAAACACTTGTATTTAAAAGATTTAACACCAAGAGAGATCAAAACTGAGTTGGATGAAGTTCATGACACATCTAATCCTGTGTTTACAACAGGGTAAATGAGTTTAAACGTAGCCATACATCCACAAAAAATGAACATCGTTCGGTATCTCTAGTGGAAATGATTACTTCCGGAAAGAGGGGAAAAAATCCACGACATGGTTTAAAGTAATAGACGAATCTAAGTCTGTAAAATAGTTGAATCTTCTGGCAAAGATCAGTATTTTCAATTTTGCATGAGAAATCTCGGCAAGATGAGTGTCTCGTTTCCTTTCAGTGGAAAATCAAATCAATCATTAGGTCGACTCTGAGGTTATTTTGACGCTTTTACGTCGCAATCCTGACGAGTTTCTATTTTAATACAAAATTGTGGATGTGACGTGGATTTATTTACTATACTCAAGAGACAAAGGAACAGTCAGAACAATGAAGGTTTAAAGACGAACCGGCAACGAAAAAAGTAGAGATTGTGAAATAGGTCTGAAAGGTGGTAGCCACTATTATTATTTTTTTGGCATGCACTCAGAATCATCTACACATGTTACTTAGAAAAAAGAAAAATAATTACTACAGAATATTATGCGTCGTTATTCCACCTGTTGAACGAAGAAATCAAGAAAAAATGTCCTCATTTGAAAAAGATCTTCTACCATCAAGACAATGCACGAATGCACAAATATGCAATTTCGATGGTCAAACTCATGAAGTTAAAGTTCGAATTATTGCAACATCCACTAAATTCACTGGATTTCGCCCCGAGTGACTTTTTTTTTATTTAGAAACTTTAAAAAATGGCTCGCTGGACAACTGTTCACGTCGCACGAAGATGTCATAGGCCGAATAAATGCCTATTTTGAGGACCTTCCAATATCTTGCATTTTAGATGGCTCAAAAAAGATGGAGAAGTGTATAGAGAAGTATATAGATCTAGAAGGAGATTATGTTGAAAAAAATACTACCAAAAATAATTTGTATTTCTTTTCCTAAGGACTCATTGAAATACTCTCATGTATGTAGCGATTAATTTACCTCTGCTAAACGAAATATTATCATAAAGGTATCTACTTACCTTGCATACTCTTAGAGTAGACATAAATTAAGTAAATCTGATTCAAGTAGACTTCTAATCCCGGACTTCGATTCAGGTTTAGCCTTACAGTTACTCCAAGCTCTTTAACGTTACTATGACTTTATTTATATGATTTCAATCTTCTCTTACATTTAGTGTTGTGTATCTCAGATTTAATAAAATCCTTCAGTTCTAATTCTTCTTAATAGATGGTACTTCGAGGAGGTTTTGCCAGCATAAATAGAGTGGCTTTTTTCCCTTCCCACTGATGGGAAAAACATCTACTGCATATAAATTGTCGCAATGGGTCAATCGAAAAAACCATTAACTTAAATATCTTCTTATCTGATCTTCTTATAGATTATTCTAGTTCTGTGCCACCGATGTTGCATTAGATTCCCCATAGCCTAAGGGTAAGCAAATTTATTTTATGGAGCAGTGTAAATCTAATTGCAAAAATCAACATTCAGAAAGACTAATTTACATGAAATAAGGTTCTTTCACATCTAACATTATAGTAAAGCTGCCCCAGTAATTAGTTAAGAGAAATGCTCATGAGAACATGTTACAACTTCTTCGACAAATTTTTTGTGAGCCCTGGGTTCCATTAGAATGCTTTGATCCTCATTATTTTGTACGAAGAACTTTAGTCTAACAAACATCCCAAATTCTACCCTTTTTTTCGAACGTGGATTTTTTTCGGTTGTTGTTATTTAATTTTGAAGTGGACCTCAATGACTGTCTGATGTATTTTAAACGTTAAATCATCATTAATTGTGATTAATGCATACTTTTAACATCCCCGTTGATTAGTGTTTAGATTATATTAAGATAGTTTAAATAGCGGACTAGATTTAGTTAAGTTAATACTTCGTAGTTTAGTTCATTTACGAGTATTATTTTTCTTCCTTTTTTATTTACTTTTCCTTATTCCAGTAGGAACTTTATTACTATTTTTTTACTTACTTGATTATGAAATTATAGTAAGTTGGATTATTTTAATAAAGTATTGTTAAACTACTTGTATTCTCTTTTATTATCTGACCACTTTTTGTGTTTGTCGATTACTTGTTAATAACTTTATACAAATTTGTAGTTTTAAGTAAATCTTGGTAGAATAGCTGGTGTAATGATCTTCCCGTTGGACTAGGTTTTATTGCTCTAAGTCCTTGTTAGATCACACTCCCTCTAAGAAACACAAGAAAAAAATAGCCAAATACATGTTTTAACTTGTGCATAGGTGATTGCAAAATTTTTTGATTTAAAAAGAAAGAAAAAAAACAAATGTATCGGGTGATTTCCGTAAAAATAGTATAAGTCAGTTTTCATTAAAGCTTTTAACGTGTGACCCACCCATTTTTAAGTTTCTCTTCTGCTACCGCATAAAAACCTATTTTCTGTTTGCAAGAATTGCAGGCCAAAAATACAACTTTATTTAGATATGTCAATATCATTCCTCTGTACTGAAAAATTTCTAATATAAAATTATTACAAAAATAATTGTAATAATTAAACCTTATGTAGATTATTAATGAGAAGTGTGACGTTATTTCACTTTTGGAGGAATGGACGATAACTGAATTTTCAAATCCAGTTCGATTTCCAGTCTTTCTGTACCTATTCTTTCGGAAAATCAGTTTAGAAAATCCGTTTTCCATCTCATGAGCCATGACAAAAGATATCTAAATCTTTATCGTTTTTTCTTCTAAATCTTGGTACTCTTGAAGAGAAAACTACCAAAAATCATCTATAGTATTCTCTGGTATTGGTTCTTGAAAGATGCATTACTCTAAAAGTTTCACGATCTGCTTCAAGTAATTCTGGCTTGGATTCTACATTAAATGTAGATGTGTTACTTATCTATTTTTTTGTCAGTGTTTATTAAGCGAAACTCCTTTAAGACCTATTTGTAGGCTTAGCAAATGTCCCTCAATTTCACCCGGCAGTGAACTCCCGTTGTACTAATTCTGCTACCTTTATGAAAGCTTTGTGATTAACAGCTTCAGCATCACGTGACCACAAATTCATTTTTTTCATGGCAGCCCCAACCTTCTCTTCTACTTTATTAATAATAACGTTGTTACCTTATAAAATGGGATTTAAGTTAGTCAAAAAATTGAAAATACAAAGATATTTCACATTCTCTTATTAGTTATGATATCATGAACCGAAGGCGGAACGACCCAATATCTGTTTCTCGTAACTCGGTACCGGATCGAGACTTACCATTTGGGTAACTCTGTCGTAATCAATTATGTACCATTAGCAACAAAAAGATTTAAATATTATATCATACCATACAGCACTTTTTTCTGCTTCAAAAGGGATGTTGTACTTTTAAGAGGGCTTCCGTATTTATTATTTAAATTTTTTTTTCTAAATTTTTTTAAAATTAGAAATGTTCCTTATTACTCACATTTTGTTTGGAAATAAAACCAGAAAACTTTAAAATTATGTTAATTATTTTACTATGAAAAAGATTCACTCGTAAAATTTTAGTTTAGTTTGATAATTTATTTAAAATTTCATAAGTAAAAAGGTTTCATTCAGAACAAAATGTGCAGAAAAGTTCATTTTTTTTTAAAAATGATGCAATTCAAAATTCTTTTCACTTTACTTGTTTTTTATACTTGATGATTAATTGTTTGTAACAATTTTACAAAAAAATCATTTAATATTTCAAATGACAAGGAATTATATAAATGCACGTGAAAATATATAAGCAAAAAATTTAAACTACACAGAAACAAAGAAATGGATAATTTTTCGTGAAAAAAAAAACAGTGTGTGATATAAATACATAATAACGATTATTCACGATACATTTTATACTGAAGGACAATATATATATCAGAAAAATTGTTATTTTTAGTTTCGTTTCCTTCAGCTTGTGTGAAATATTTAGAGTCAAGAATAAAATAATACAAACCGTTTTTAAAAAAGAGGCATTATCTCCTAAATTTTGTGTAAAACTTTATATCATACTCAGGTAGCATGTCTATGGCATTATAAAAGTTCAAAGAAACAAAGAATGTGTATAATTAAAGAGATAATTGAATATATAGTACAAATATAAAAATATAAAGAAAATTTCTCGTGCTGGGAATTAGTTAATTAGGATGGAGTAATAGTTCAACTTCACAATCTAGTGAAAGTTTCGTAAGGTAATAATTTTATTTTATTCGTGCTAATTACGAAGTTTAGTTTAGTTATTATCGTCGCACTAGAAGCAACACGAGGGCTATTGGCGACGGACCTCACTAATTACGAAACATTTCCCAACTTTTTGTGTAATATATTCAACTTCATAATCTTGTAAAAGTTTTGTATTTTTTGACAGTAATTATCTTATTTTATTCACGCTAATTACTGAACATTTCCTTATTTAAATTTTGAGTAACATTTACAAAATTTAATTTTCCTAATTAAAGTGTAAGTTATGCTTAAATGAAATTACAAAACAAAATTGTGTTCCTGAAAATATTAAGAAGACTAATTTGCGCAATATACGGAAAATTAACCACTGCATAATAGCTCTATAAATCTCCGGTATATATTTTCTTAAATAAATTGTAAGCACACTAAAAATGAAATAGCTCAAGATTTAATTTCAACATAATTTGCAACAGTAGTACGACAATTTTTAAGCATATGTAAAAGCTTACGTATTACTTATTCTACGTTTATATTTGTATGGTGTTTCATTTAACAATGTTTTCTTTATTTTTATTTTTATTTACTTTCTAAAAAGTGCAATATTCAAGGAACCATTTATCATCGTGATTTGCATCTCAGTTAAATATTTTATGTTAATATATCTTAGCTATATTACGAAGGATTTTCATTCCCTTATTTATTTATTGTAATCGTGATTATGCTCATTTCTGTTTGTGAGAGATTATTATTGGATGAAAATAAAAGAATGTTAATTAACTAAAGAGTGCCGCAATATTTACTTTTTAATGGGTATTTATTAATACCCATTAAAAAGTAAATATTGCGGCATAACCCTTTCATACATCATATTTAAACTTATTTTTAAAGTACTTTAATTAGTGAATTTTCAACTTTAGCTTTATAAACACAAAGGCGGTCATAACTCTCTTGATTTAAAATTAAATATACCATGTTGCAATTATAATAAACATTTTGACGTAAGATTCTTAATCTAAAATTAGGATTCAAAATGTCTTAAATTTGCAGTACTAATCCTTCTCATTAATTTAAGTTAATCATAGAATCAGATTGAAATTGTTGTCTTTGTTTCTTTTATACCTAAGAGTACTCTAAATCCATCGTTTGTTATTTCAAATTTTGTCTTTTATCTCATTTTAGTCATCTCTTTATTTGTTATGATATAAATTAAGACAAAAGAAGAAAAAAAAGATTACCAGTTTTCCATAATATCCAAATGTGATAGTCAATTTAGTACAGTTTTTTATCATTTAATTTCCGCGACAAGACTGAATAGCTTTAAGCCTTACAACTAGTAATTTAATGGATGAAAATAAAGGAATTACTTGTGATAGTACATGTATTTTTCTTTTCATTCGGAATTCACAAATGAGCTGGAATATTAAAGATGTCATCTTCATATTAGTGTCGGGGGCGATGCATTAATGATATGTTGATTGTAAAGCTTAAAAGACGAGTAAAGTGTCAGGAAAACTTTGCTAGAATGAGAAAAAAAATAGTGATCTCAATTATTTCAGATATCTCCGCATTTTAAAGGCATTAACCTTTCTACCTCAAATAACAGAATCGTAATCTGGAATAGACATTTGAAATTATTTTTTAAAAATATAATGAAAGTTTTTTTTGTTACAAAACTATTCGGAAGTAGGTTAAATTAAATGAAATTACATTTCTCGTGGAAAAATAGTCACATTAAGTCAAATATGGATGCGGCAACCAATTTGAAAACTAATGAAATGAAAACAAATGTTGAATATCCGACGCGGGTTTCACCTTTATGCTTTTTTTCGTTAATTTTATGTATTTTTTCATTGAAAGAGTTTTATCATGTTATTAATGTCTTTATCGAAAGATACTTCTTTTTCATAGCTTTTTTTTACCGATATGTAAAATTGATTCGAGCTAAGCCACTTCTACTTAAGGAGAGCCAGTACCCTGTGACCAGTTTTTAATTTAGATATTTATAAAAGAAATGGTTGTGCTCACCATATTTTAACATACGTAAAGTATGTATTTAAGAAAAAAAATCATTTTAAAACAATCATTTGAAATCTTAATTTTTTTAAATGTTTCAATATTTCAAAATTCGTATTACTTCTAAAATTCTTAATATTTATGATAAAAATTCTGAAGGTTTTTGAAGTATTACAAATTACTCTGAGCATAGATTTAGTAATAATAATGTCATTTGTAAAATATTGATAAATAATATTAATATATATAATATATTAACATTAAAAGGTATTTTATATAAAATAATTACATGTTATATATCAATAAAATTCTATCAAATACTGCTGAAAATAATAAAAAAAGCTATAACTAATTTCATGCATATTTAAGAAACTGCTTATCTAAATTATTATTCCATGCAAATAATTATGAATCAACGTATATAAAACAAATAGAAATTTTTTTAAACATTATATTGATTATAAAAAAAATGTCTTAACATTCTTAATATGTAAATGTCATGAAAAGTAAAAAACTGTGAGATAACAATTTAAAGATTTGAAGGTCAATGAAATGATATTGACAATAATGACACTGCCAAAGAAAATGTAAAAAACTCTCTAAATAATGTAGCTAGGTTTTGAATTTTTGTTCATATATTTTGAATGGTCATACCATTAAAAAATAAAGGAATTAACATTTTATCGATATTTTAATCACACATTTTGGGGTACATATAAATATCCCATAATATAGAATAAATTCAATGATTTTACAAACACTTTTTTTGTGTTTTCTTTCAATAAGCTTAATTGTTTAAGAAATTATTGAGAATTTTCGTATATAACGATTTTGAATAATGATAAAGAATGATCTAACAGTCAGACTTGCTAACAGAAATGATACTGGCATTTAAATCTGTTACCTAAATTGATAACTTTGCTAATTAAAACATAAATTCCTTCCGATATTATAGTTTCTAAGTAAGCATTTAATAATTATGCTACATTATTACAAGATAATTCAAGAAAATGCTTCGATTCCTTCATATATAAGAATAAAATAAAGTATCCTTAAAAAGGTAAGTAAATTACTTAATGTTTTATTAATAAGTTAAAATACATGAACTCAAACTTTTACAACTCAGAATACTTAATTTTAGATAATAAAGTAAGACATTCTTAAATGAAACGGAGAAAAGCTTGTTAAAGCTTGATAAAATCAACGTTATTAACAAAATTATATTTATTATAATTTTCATTTGATTAAAAAGAGCAAACATGAATAACTATTTCTGAAACGAAAAACAGTTAATTGAATTTTCCAAAAATTTGTATATCTTAGAATTTAATTATGTTTACATAACATTTTTTTTAGTTCCTAATTATTTCTTTCATCAATGTAGACATTCTACCGTATTAAGAAAATGATTCGGTGCGATGTAAAGAATCCTTTTTCCTTAAAATATATATAAAGCTACATAATATTATGTTAACAGAAACTTTTGGCAAAAAGTTTCTATTATCATATTCTATTGAAACATTTTTCTTTGATCCAAAAGATTTTGAGAAGTTCTTTGGAATATTTCGAACAAAAAATAATAATCTTAATAAATTTGCGATAAAAAGCAAAGGGGAACAATGCTTGGTAGCGTTTGACTTCTTTTATTTATCTCCATCTGAAGAATAGAATATGCTTCGTTACGTTCTTTGAAATAAAAACTAAACCCTTAATATCTTTAAGAAAATGAAGAAATTTTAAAAGTTCTTTTCCTTAAAATATGATTTTTAGTATGCAGATAAACTCATAAAGGTAATATAATCTCCTCGTCTTATATTCCAGAATAATATAAAATACTTCTTTTATGCAAAGATAATCGACTAATTATTTTACACAGATAATGACTAAAAATTCTAAATATAGTCACACAAGCCATATCTTTAGCTGAAAGTAAATTATTATTATTACAAACCGTTACAGAAAAATGACAAAGAAAATTAAAATTTATAAGATACGAGTATATTTAGAAGTTTACCATCCGAAATTAGATATTTCAAGCTTTAATTAGTGTAAATTATTTGCCTAGTGAGGTCGTTAAATATTATCCGGCCTTTGGTGTCACACAACTTTCATTTAAGAGATTAACCTTATTTCGTAAATAAATTAATTTCATCAGAAACTTTTGATAACCATCTTGTTTCTGTATATCAACACGAGATTCAGTTGATAATTTCATTTTCAGAATCAACAATGCAATTGTAAACAGATTTTTTTTATTATGATATATTAAAAGAAGAGGTAAAATATCGTAGAAAACATCTTTGTTGTTATTAATTTGAAAAGATATAGTTTGCATTATCTTGAAACTAAAATTAGTGCAATATATCAGAAACTGGTATAACTTTGCTTTTGATGCCACAGTAACATTACTTCTGAACAATGATGGTGAAATTCATTGAATTAAAATCCAGTCTAGAAAGATATATATAATTAGAATTTATTTGCATAAGTAGGTTTTTCTTATAAGCCTTAATAAAGGGAGATGTTAATGAATAAACCTCATGGTGGCACAAAGGACACTTAAGTAGTTAATTTTAATGAGTAGTAATATTATTCAATATGCATATGAATACCTTCCATTCACTTTGCAGCTGGAATTACAATGAATTCAAAATATTACTGCAATTTACAAGGCATATTTGTACAAAACACTGCTGAAAAACACATTTTTAAATTTATTTTAAGTCATTATACGTAGAAAATATAATAATATGCAGTGATGTTTTCAAATAAATGTTACAATTTATACTAATTTTACTACCAGCATAACGGCTGTGAATGTAATATTATGTTTTTCGAATATTCTTTCATTACTTATTTCATTATTGTTTTTTTCTTAAGTTGTTACGAATAACAATATATTTCTTAAATTAATTCACTTCAATTCCAGAAATGCTCAGTAGATACGAGATGTGTTTTTTTTTCTTTTTAAAACTATACTTTGTTTAATTTTACTTCATTATTATTCATTATACATTTATTTACTGAATGAGAACACAAATTATAGGTAATTTGTTTATTAACTAAGTGTATAAAAGAGCTATATCTACTTTGTGGACCGCGGTAGCCTAGAGGGCATGACAGCGGACTCGCGGTTGGCGGTTCTCATCAAGTCAAGTTTTGATGCCAATAAAGATCCCTCATTTAGCTGGGTTTGATTCACGTTAAATTTGTGGAGGTCCCAAGTCTTCACGTTGGCGTGCTGTGGAAGTTAGGAAATTAAGGTGCCAGCTCAGATGTCATCCTCGTCATTTGACCGAGATTCAAAATTACGAGGTCCGTCGTCATTAGCCCTCTTGGTGCTCCAAGTGCGATATTTAGAAAATCAGTCTATTATATATCTATTTTGTAACATAGAACAAAATCCTGTTGCTTCATTCGTATTTATATTATAGTTATCAAGTTGGAAACTCTCTTTGTTCCTGCGAATGGAAATTGCGATTTCTTGCAAAAGGCGATTTTTTAAAAAAAAGCAACATCTTAATAATTTAGGATATATCATGTTTCTCCAAATAAATCTAGTCTTTCTTCTTGTAGCAAATGTGTATAATCTGCTGCGACTCTTTTCTACAACAGCATCAGAAGTTAAAACGCCTTGCTAACTAGCCAGATGAGACACCTTCTCAGCCCAGTTGGTAGAGACACAGCAAAAAGTGTCCGGTCAACATTCTTCGAACCCACTGGTCCAGGGTTCAAAACAACGCTCCGCATCAGGGCCGAAACAACTCTCCCCCCCCCCCACGGGTTAGAATAACATCCCACAATGCCTCGGATGAAACGTCCTATGGCCTCTTTCTCCCTCCACGGGGTTTGCAAAACGTCCAGCGCTGCAAGTCTATTCGTTGTTACAAAACAATTTCTTCTTGTAAATATTCAATTATTTCAGTCCACCCTGGGACTTTTCAAGCAAATAGAAATTTCAATATGATGATATTTGTTGCAAATATAACTTACATTAATAATAGGAATATAATTCATGTAATAAGTATAATATTATGTATGGATTCGTCCATATTTGTGAGCACTGAAGTTTAGAATTAGAAGTAAAAATGTAAAATAAACCAATTTTGATGATTTAATGACTGAAATGTATACACAATAAAAGAGTGAAATAATAAAAGTCGAAACAGTTGTAGAAAAACTAATATAAATAGTACAAAAATATTGTTCGTTTATTCAATGATTTCATTTTTTTTTCTTTGAGTAAAAGAGTAACAAATATAAAATTTCAGGAAGTAACTAAAATCCTTATCGTGTAGTTTTATTTAACAAGATACATGAAAAAGAGCATTCATTCACCTCCCTTCTTTCCCATGTATTCATTTTAACAAATATTACTAAATCACACGTTACTCTGGCTTTCCCATAAATGTATGGAATTTGCCTTTCTCTTAAATATAATTCAGTATATTGGATAAGCATATAAATTAAACATTATAGAAAGAAACATACACGTAGTAAACTTTTACAATCACTAATATAAAATATATGTTTCGAATCACAAGGATCAAAAATGTTTACGTTCCTGGTCACGAAAGTAAATTAGTCTCGCAGGAGAGAGTTAAGTTGTTAGGAAACTTAGCAATTAAACTGATTTGACGAGAATTCTAAAATTAAGAAAAGTAAAAAGAAATAATTTTTTGAAAATAAATTTTGAATAAAATTATTCGAATAGAGTGAAATTACAAAAAAGTAAGAAAACTTATTATTTTCCAAGGGGTTTGCCCAGATCCGCATTGCCATTTTAGAGTCTTAAGTTTACCTCCCCCAATTATGCTTAAAGTAAGCAAAAATTAGAGACAACACCTCAAGGAAATTAGTCATGAATTACCTAAACTAAGAACTCGTCTTTCCGGCGAGTACATTAAATTATATACCGATACGCTAGATGACTATAGAAAACTTTCACACCTATTATCCACTAAGACTTATGAATATTACGTCATTCAACCAAAAATTTTGCGTCCATTGAAAATTATTTTTAAAGGTTTACCACGAGATACTGAAATCCATGATATTCAGGAAGAACTAATTGAACTTGGATTCGACCCAATCAGGATAAATCAACTTACAAACAGGCGTACAAAAATTCCCCTTCCAATATTCTTAATAACACTACCTAGAAACGAAACCAGTAAGAAAATCTATGAAGTTAACCGCATATGCTATATGTCTATTACAATTGACGAATACCGAAGTTACAAAGTCACTCAATGCTTCAAATGTAATCTTTTTCATCACAGTTCAGATAATTGCCATATGATCCCCAGATGCTTAAAATGCTCAGGCGCCCACGCAACCAGAGACTGTAACATCGAAGGAAAAATTAAAGAAATAAAATGTATTAACTGCAACGAAATTGGACACTCCGCCTCATACGGAGGATGCAAACTCTATCCCAAACCTCCAAAAGGATCAATTACTAAAAGCAACACACCCAAAACAAATACTGTTCGTGAAGACTACACTTTTGCAAATGCTTTAAAATCAAATTAACAGATGGCGCCCCAAACGGACGAAAACCCAGATTCATCAAAAAATTCAAGGAAAATCCCACAACATAATGCAAAAAGCCACCAGAAAAATCCTTTCAACAACATTTTTGAAGCCATCGAACAACTTAAAGCTCTTGCCGAAATCTTCTCAATCATTCCAGGACTGCTTACAAATCTCCATAAAATTCAAAATGCAAAAGGACAAGCAAACAAAAAATTCGCCATCTTAGAAGCGCTTATGGATATCTCTGAAGAATAATGCAGCCAATCGCAATCGTTTCTCTTCACCCATCGCAAGATCAACTTTTTCCCTCATGGAACTTCCAATTTTTAAGTACATACTCATTAACTGCTCAACAGATGGCGCCAGCTATGCTGGGCTCATCAATCAGCTCATTTCTCAAGAACTTTTCATCTCTACTGTCCAAAATTTTACCCTCTCATCGGCAAGAAATTCCTCTGCACAATGTAAATTTCCATTTTATCCAAAGGACTTAATAAATACCAGATTTGGGCTTGTGGAGCGCTCCGCGCTCCTGGCGCCCATGGAATTTCAACGTCAAAGTAACGTAAGGCAATTTATGGAATACTGCAGGAAAAAAAATTCAATAATTCTCGAAAATAAGAATCGAACTTTTTAGGATTCATATAATTTCTGATTTCTTATGGATATCTAATACTTCAGCGGAATGGTTATTTTGACATAAGAAAGTTGTCTTCTCTTAAACATCCTGCTAATCTTTCGCCTAATTTTTGTTATCCATTTCATAGATAAGTAAAACACAGCGTCCGTTACATTACGTCAACTAATAAATATTGTTGTGTAATGCTAGAAACGGTTAAACTATATTCTTGTATACAGCCCAGTTCAATCAGAAAAAATATTTCTCTTAAAAATTAATATATTCGTAAATTCTTCATTTCCACACAAATAAAGCTCCAAATTAAAATTATCATCCTTCTTGTTCTTACTTTTCATAATTCGAATAATCAAGTACAGCAAGTATCTAACAATGGTTTCAGTTTTTGTTTTCGAAGGCATATGTGTTTTTTCCGAAAAAGCTAATTATAATCGATAATTATTTCATTGCAATTACAACATCAAGTAACAGACCATAATGATTGCAATGTCTTACCTGCAAATCTGTTTCGTATCACTTTGCGATCGACCAAATGGATAACAAAAGAAAAAGAAAAGATAACTGCTTTCAAAATAAAATATAGCCATCAAAGCAATTGCTTACGTGTAACTTTAATTAACTGGTTTATGAAGGTGATCGCAAAAACAAAGTATTCGGTACAGTATAAAAACAGATGTTCTAAGAAAAGTTATCAGAAGAAATTATAGAATTTTCCAAGAAAGTCGTTACTGTAACCGTAGTGTTGTGACATGGTACAAATGAATTTAACATAAGTGAAACCATAATAATAAAATATAAGACAAATTTGCTTTTTTCAAAAACTTTTGCTGGAAGTAATTAATTTAAGACAAATACGATACTAACGAAAACTAAAAAGATTTTCACAAATGAAATAAAATGAAAACAAAATATGGATTCCATTTTGGTGAGTTTTCGGGTAATATTCTTTATTCTATAAAGATCTAGGTGTAACATACTACTTAAAATTGCAATAGATTTCTATTGCAATTTTTAGAGGTATGTTGTGTTGGAAATCTCGAGCTTACGTTCATATAATCCCTCAGCCCTAATTCTTAATAGATGGTACTTCGCCGAGATTTTGACAGCTTAACAGTATGACAGTAAAACAGTAAGGATACATGTTGTGCTCTAATACGTCTAATTAAAATGTGATAACTTTAATAAATAAATACCTTCTCGTTCCAAAGACTTTGGGTTAATCATCGATTGATGCTCATTGACTTGGATTATTCTATATAAAAATAATACTGCGCCATCGATGCTTCATAAGATGCAACTCTCCAAAACGTTAAGCAAATTTGTTTTATGCTACCGTGTTCAAAATAAGATCGATTTTGAGATGTAGAATTACTTGCATAAATCAATATGTTGTACATCTTTGGTAAAGATATATCAGGTTCCTTCAAATAGTCCTTAGAAAACCCAAGAGATGGCGCTCGTGACATCGAAACGTTTGTTTTTAGGAAGAGTCATGACTTACTTGACACTGTCCATGTCTCAGTTACTCGTATTCCTTATCATGATACCTTTCGCCCCTCAAAAGGTCTTCGTCATAACTTTTCCAACAGATGAGACTATCTTCGCCTTTTTTCGAAAGGATTCAAATGACGCAACCCAACATTTTGATTTTAGCTTGATTTCCGGTACAAAATGTTGAATCTAGTTCTCATTGACGAAGACAACTCGAAACAGTAGGAGCCAAATTTTGATTTGCCAGAAAATGACAACCAAATCAAAACTAACTTTTGATTCCATGTTTAATTTGTTTCAGCTCCATTTAACAGATGACAGCACCTAATAGAAACAACAAATTACCTTAATGATACCATCTGTATTGAAATAAAAGTACTGTTTGAACCACTCTCACAGCTGTGAGAAACAATAAATAAGGAACGTTAAGTCAAAGCAACTTTATTTAGAGTAAATTTTTACCTATCATAAAATGTAAGAATTGAAGCGAAAATAAGTTATTTTTTAAAAATACAATAGTTATTAAATCATTATTTTAAAATTAAAACAATGACCAATTTTAACCAGTTTAGTTTTTTTTCTGTTCCATAAATGTAATTTCAAGTGTAAACTGAAAAAAAACATATACATGTGATAAAACTAGAAATGAACAAGTTATTTAATGTCCGGTAAATTCTATAAATTGGTGAGTCACACACACGCACCTCCTTTGGGATACAACTCATTTTATAGAATTAAAATAATAAAATAAATCCGAACATTTTTTTTTGAAACGCGACATATTGTGAATGTTCTTAATCCCCATGAGAATCCCTGTATCGATTAAACTAAAATTCCACTGCATAATTGATCCTAAATGTGAATTTAACGAGAAAATAAACTTGAACCTAAGGAAACTAAAACTGGAAGTATATTGAATTTTGGATCAATACAGTAAAGTCTTCTCAAGTTTCTTTAAAATAAACTAGATACTTTTTTCTATTATTTATTTCAGTTGATTGTTTTTTACTTAACACATGGTCTATAGGGAAATTACCTGTTATTTCAGTGAAATTGCAACGCATCAAAAAATAATGTTAGCAAAATATTTAAAATTAAAGTATAACACAAATAAAATTAAGATTTATTTAACTGTTCAACTTAGTTTTTTTTTTTATCTAAATGTGCTAACATGCTGTTGTTTTGTGAAAAAGGAGTCAACAAAAATGTGTGGGCATAAAATTAATTTGTTGCAATTTTACATGACGTTAGGTTCACAAAAGATTGGCCTTATAATATATTATAATTATAATAATTACATCTAGTTTCCTTAATGTATATTTAAATTGCTAAGATGTATTTAAGTCAATATTTTGTCGTAGCTTTTATTTCAATATCCGAAGAAAATCTTATTGCCTAATTTAATACTTTGTTGTTATCTCTTATTTTAATATTTAATTTAATATTTGATTTTTACGACAGAATCATCTGTTAAAAATCATTTTCATTCATTTACTTTGCTGTTTACAATGGCAATTTTTTTTTTGTTGAAGAATGTTTTGCTTTGAAAATAAAGAAAGCATTTGGAATTCGAAGAAAGTGTTTTTTCTTGGTAGTGTTGACTTTTGTGGAGCCTGAGCTTCAGCGGTACGCTTTCTTTATGCTGATTCATATTTCTTTTGAATAATTATACTTTTTCTAGAATTTAACAGAAAAAAATATGGGCACATATTGAAATGGAATAAGCAAAGCTAATTTTAATTTTTAACATTGGCAAACACGTTGTTGTTCTGTTTTAATTTAGATCTAAATTAGAGGTTTCGAGACATTTCCCACTTTTTTTTCATTTTTGTTTGTATGGTTACATTAAGTGCACCTTTGTCTTATGAAATTATACTAATAATTGCAAGGGTTTGTGTGTGATCATTATAATATTTAAAAAAAATTACCACTATCCAAATCTAGTAGCTGTATTAGATAGCTTTATTTTCCTTTTTAAGGATTTTCTGCTTTAACAAACTCATTGCTTTCTTTCTATATTTTTCTTATCATATATATATATATATATATATATATATATATATATATATATATATATATATATATATATATATAGTCCATTATGAAATTATAAGACTATTTTAATTTTGAAAATTAAAAAATAAATAAAGATTCCTAATATAATTTTAATTTAAGCAAATAAAATATATTACCCCATATATTTATCATTGTCAGTTTTGTGTAATTTTGAATAATGTATTAAATATTTAAGTTAATAAGAATTAAAAGAAATAAAAGGGGGGAAATCATTGTTAACAAATTGCAATTATATATTAAAATATAAATAACAATTATATATTAGTCTTCATTTTCCTGCATTACAGTGGCAGTTTTAGAATGCTTTATTAACCCAGTTATTTCTCTTACAGATTCACCAGTAACTCTGATAAAATAAAATTTTTCTCACTTTGCTTTCAGATTACTCTTTTACCGTACGGCAGTTTCAAAAAAAAAAAAAAAAAAAGCGAATAAAACAATCAAAACCTGCACCTTTTCTTCATAGGTAATGCGGTTATGAAATACTAACGCATGCGTTTTATAATGATTTTGATATCACTTATAATATGCTGATTTTCTCAGGTAGTCTTATTTTATAACTTATTGTGAAAAGACCACCTGAGGTTTTATTAAGAAATTATACTTTATTCAATTTGAAGAAAAATGAATATATCTCTAGAGTGATTTTTAAAGTTGCAGTTGATACAAGAAGTATTTTTTACCGTTTTTAAATTTACATGATTAGAATTTGCAAAAAATATGTCTTCTTCAGAAATGCACAAATTAGTGGTCTTTTCATTTGTGCACGAGCGGTTTCTTCAGTCCGACTCGTTGCCCCTGGTCGTTTTCTAAAGAACGAGATTCTAAGATGGAATAGTCAAGCAATTCTGCTGAATATTGCTCTTGTAATGCAATGACATTTTGTCTTTCTTCTCGAAGTAGAAAAAGTCTGATGTTTCTTTTAAGTAAGAAAAGTTTGACGCAAAAAGAAATGTTCTTAATAAAATGCGCATCAGCAAGAACTGTGCTTTATTCGGTCTATAAGTTCCGATGGACCATTTGGGCTAAATGAACTAAATGTATTTACATACTAGACAGATTCAATTGCTTGGAAAATGAAACAGGAATTAAGTCAATCTATTAAAGTAATCGCTGATAAGTGTGGTCAATTAATCACTGTTCAATGCAGATGAAGATAAAATAGTATTGATCAAGAGTATAAAAACTAATTGCTAGACAAAAATAATTGAAATAAATTTTTTCAAACTCGTTTTACACATATATTTAGGTATACGTATTTAATCTTTATATATACATATTATATAAAACTATTATATAAATTTGCTTTTGCATAAGTGTAAAAGCAGACAAATATTTAAATTAATTGCGAATGTTTTGAATGAAAAAGAAATCAATTTGATTCTTAATGATTAAAGAATCAAAGTATTATAGATATAATTTTTTTTAAATATTTTTGCACATTACTTTGAAACAACGAAATCTATCATTATCTTTAGAATTATATTATATACTATTTTTCCAATCTTACTTATTTAATATTAATAAACTCTCCTTTTTTCCGTTTAGGCCTATCCTCTTGTATCTTTAATATAATTACTAAAATGCCATGGCAAATACTTTAAGTCTTTGAGCATTCCAATAATTGTATTTAATATTTAACTACCATCATCCGTCTCCGAGGCAACATCAGAATACCTTCCTAAATCAATCAATTACAGTTAAACCAATAATCATTATATTAACTTCCTTTTATATAGAATTTTTCTTCAATTAATCGCTCATAGTAGTTATTGGAAAAGATTTTTATATGAGTAATTATTTGTGAAAAGCTGGACGATACGTGTTAAAAATTATTACCATTGTACTGCAAAAAAGATTGTTTGAAACATCATGCTTATTTAAATCGCCTCAAAAAGTTACATAATTAAGTAAAACATTTCTTTCTAATCTATGTTTCATATTTATTTCATAGAACACAACACCATGTGAGGTACTTCCCCTTCATTATTTATATTTTACACAGTCATCTTAAAGTCTAATTAATTACTCAATAAGTACAACACTCCTATTGAAGGTATGCGGAAGAAAGAAAATGCAGTTTATTATCGAGCAAAGTATAAGCATGTTCGCTCTCTCTCACGAATCCGTCTGAATTTGGTTAATCCTGGGTTATATTCTAATAATAAAGTCTTAAGTTACCAAGTCCCTCCTTCCAATTAACTCACTTCATATTTATAACAGACGCAACTTTCATTACTCTAACTAGGAGTAGATTCAATACAAACGATTTATTATGATGATTCAGTCTAATTAACGAATATCTATCGATTTGTTGTAATCCTACAACTCCCTCTCTTTCGTTTTAAATATATTTCACTTATACATCCCTATATCTAATTAAATTCACTCCACTTATTATGTTTACCTAATTTACCTAAACACGTTTCATTTGGTTGGCATGGAGTTGTAATTGTAGGCAATTCAAATTACATATAGTCTTCTACGTTAGAGAAGATAAAACCATGAATAGCCCAACATTACAACTAAAATACTTTAGACCATCAACCTGGAATCTTATGATTTCTTAGTCACTTTGCTTCAGCAGTTGGAAAAAAGTTCAAGCTCATGAAAATATGAATTTTTTTCTGTTCCTAAATACGATGAGCTTTTTGGACCTATTAATGGTGACTACTCTTGCAACGAATAGGATTTATAAGAGACATCGTGACGCATTGCATAATCGATGGGATTCGAATCAGGTATATATAGTTAGAATATCACCACTCACTTCCCCGCCTCTATACAGTGTGCTCAATAATCTTTCTAATTCCTTTATTTCCTATTGTCTACCTATGATACCTCTATTACCTCCGATTTCCATATCTGATGCGCTATACTTCTTACATAGGAATGCTTATTTGCACAAGTCACGACTCTTACACAAAGCGAGACTCAAATCAAGTAACATAATAGCCCGAAGCTAATTAAACGGAAGTTCGCGTGAGAACTAATCACATCCTTTAAAAATTCTCCTGCATGTTTAAAGAAAATGAAATTCAAAGAAATTGTAAGAAAACCTCTGTGTTTGAAATATTCGGATAATGAGAGTGGTAACAGAGTGAATCCGATTATTATTCGTCGTACCTAAGGTTCAAAATCCTCTTAAAAAATACCGAATTTCATTTTCAAGTAAGACTTTTGCATCAGAAGCGCAGTTTTCAATAGATTGTTGACCCAGAAATTATGAATCAAACACTACCCTATCACCGTCCCACGTATCAATTAGTACAAGAACTCAATTTGTGAATGCAAGTTTGAGGCGCTACAGTAATATTCAATTGAAGGATTGAACACACTCTCTTAGAAGAAGGATAAAAATACAGTTAGAAGCAATCTTTTAAACATCATTAAATGACATCCTCGAACAAACTCGTGAAACATATGCTTATTATTAATACTGTACCCTTTCTTAGACTATTGCAATTTAGCTTTCTCGCAAAATTTAACAAGGACGAGTTTAATAAATTCCATCTTCTCTTTGTTGACTTTTCAAGAGAAAATATTCCTTTCTTCAATGCATGTACAGATTCAGTATGTGTACAGATTCTCCGGAAGATCACATCAATCGTTTGAGTGTGTGAAAAGTATTAACTACTATTCAAAATGCCGGATTTACCATTAACTGGGAGAAATATGATTTAACAAGGAGACAAGTAAAGTTCTTAAATCACGTGATACGTTTAGGACAACCATCCCCAGATCCAACGAAGGATGAATCTGTTTAAAACATATCTATACAATCTAAAAATGGTGATGGGGGAGCAGAAATTTGATCAACACCTCCACATCTATTAGGACAAATCTAAATTTTGTTTCTGTTTCAGCCACTTAAAACTAGAGATTAAAACAAAACATTTGCATACACTCCTTTGATTTATCACCAAATTACTATTACATCTTTTTTTAATTATTAGAAACGAGCGTTAATATTATTATTTTTAACGTAATTAAATAGCGCAAACATTCACAAAATGTAATACCATGCAACGGGGCATGATTGTTAGACTCCGAAAAACTTATTAATCACCCAAGGGGGTCATCGTTTTAGTTGGATCACTTGGTGCACAAGATGACTTTTCAATTTTTTAATGTTTGCTTTTATTTTAATTACATGTAGCTGATATAATATTCAATTTAATAGTTTATTACTCGTTTTCATTTTAATTACATTTAGCTTAACTATATTCAATTTAATAATGTATTGTATGCTTTCATTTTAATATCGGAAAAGTTTACTATTGTCCATTTCTCGATATTTCGTCGTTTACTTTAATTCTTTTATTTAATTGAGTAATTTAATAATAATTATAAAAGAAAAGCGCACCGTGGATGGGTGAATCTGTTTTTTACAAAACTTTGCATAGAACCTTTTTACTTTTTTATAATGTATTTCTTTTCATGGTATATAAATAAGTAATTTAAAATAAATCTTGGTAAAAAGTTTTTAATCATTTTGTATCATATAGGGTACTGTGAATTTTAGGGTAAAAGGTTTAATATTTTTATACAAAAATTAATTAAAATGTCTTTTTTGAATACTCTAATATACAGTGAATAAGATATTATATTTTGCTTTAACACATAGAAGGATATATAAATATATTTTGCTTTGGCTTGCACCGTCTGCAAAAGTTAAATACTATGTGCATAAAAATATTTCATTACGTTCAGTATTCTTAGCAAAAGGAACAAATTAATAAACATACACAAGAAGAATATCAAACATATAAATTCAAATTTTATTTTTCTTAATTTTATTAATCTTTTTCAAATTTTAATTTATAAGAAAATCAATGTATAGAAAAAACTTCACATAAAAATTATTTGTAAATAATTCTGAGATTTGATAAATTTTAAATTTTCTGGCAATATCAAATATTGCTTCAATATGCACAGTTATTCAAATTAGTTATCCAATTTCAAAATGCTATATTTTCATAAATAAACGATTCAGAATGATAAGTAATACATTAATAAAAAGTAAAAATATGAAAGTTCATTTTACAATGTCTCAATATAACTTCCTTTAGAAATATGTATAATATCCATTCCATATGTAAAATCCAGCCAAACGCATTATAAAGTGTCAGTGGTAATACATACTATAGTGCAACAGAAATCCGTTGTTAAAGTTCACATAAATTTGTAAGCGATGGTGCCGCATATACTTCATCGTTTACAAATCCCCGAAGGAAGAAATCACACGTAGCCATATCAAGTGATATTGGTGGACAGATGCGTAACGTCTAGCCATCTGGTCCATTGCGAATGATCCAAATGCAAGGTAGCGCCGGGAAAGCTTCTAAAACAGCTTTCGCGCAAAAGCTTCAAGAAGTACACACAAGGCCTAGTAAAAAAGGGAAATCTTCAGAGTTGGGTAGGAAATTTAAAAGTAACGATAAAAATTAGATTTAAAATCCGACTCTTGGCAATTCAATATCTTGCAGAAAATTATAAACTAGAAAAGAAGCAATACAACTCTGTTTAGTTTAGTATTTATTAGCTTCGCACTAGAAACAACACGAGGGCTATTGGCGACGGACCTCGTAATTTTGAACCTCAGTCTAGTGACGAGGA
>BMAW01120698.1:44684-222024 GCA_019974015.1 Nephila pilipes | reverse complement strand
AATTAGTTAATTTAACTGCGTGATTAATTTATTCCTCCCTTCCTCTTAAACGATGCATATCCTGTCCTTTCTGGACTCTATTTATCAAGCCCTAACCATGAACGCTTGACGATACAAAAAGTGTTCGATTTATATGGAGCATCTGAACTCTTCTGTCAAAACATTGGAGCATGGTGCACAAAAGGTTGGCCAACCCTTCCTTACGCAAACAGTTTTCTTTTTCCTTCATTTGTTCATGGCACTCTGGACCTCATCGGCTGTCAAAAACATTTTTTTCATACATTAACGACTTCTGAGATGTGAAAAAGCGAAAATCTGAAAATGATTGACGAGGGCTGTGAAATAATTGATTGATGATGAATGCCCAATCAAAAAAGTCCAAGAATTGCTTTGTGGCGTCGAATCTTTGGGGATATGCATTGTCATGGAATAAACACACTCTCTTCGTTCATACGTCTCTGCTTTTGTTTTTGATCACTCACCGTAATTTCTTAGGATTTCTCAGTACCACTCGGCATTAATTGTTTCTTCTTGTGACAATAGGTCCCAAATTACAGAGAACATGAATGTTCGGACCGAAACAATAGTTTCGAATTATTTTCTGCGATCTTTACACATTATGATGGTTCATGACACCAATCCATCAAACAATTTTTATTGAATTTAAATTTTGGAGTCTAGCGTTTCCTTTTGCGAAGAGAAACCGAGTTACGTCTCTCAATTTGCAACTGGAATTGAGACTTTCGTTTCAACTCGGCACAATATCGAAAGTTTTCGACCGACGGGGAGAAACGAATGTGCATTCCACATCAAATATTTGTTTTACCTTGAACAAAATGCTGACAACTGTGTTGAAAAAAATACTCTTTTAACGTCAGAGGATCAATTCTCTTACTTTCTAGAAACTCACTGAGCATTTTTGTCACGTTTAATGTTATTTCATCTAATTGTTAGATCTATTAATTTATTAAAAAAAAACAAAGAATGATTTCTATAAATTATATAATTTTTAAACGAAAATGTTAAGTAATGATGACTTTTTATTATTTCCTTAAACTTTGTTCCCTTGTTTTAAGTCTACTGTTTTATAGAATGAGATTAAATATATATAATATTTAACTAATTTTGTACTAGTTATTTAGTTAATTAAAGAAATTTTACAGTATGAGTATATTAGAGAAGATTACTTTTTTAAGAGATCAACATAACCCATAGAAAATCAAAGCTCTGATGATAAAACTAATACTTATTATTACTTAATTCAGACTTAATGAAGTGCATAGCATAATTTATCTGTCTTCTTATTGTAAATAGCATTTATGTATTTTTGGTCTCATCCTATTGAATTAAATGTAATTGAATGCTTCATACAGTTACATGCTTAAAATGATCTTAAGTTGGTTGTTTCTTATCCGTTTTACTCAATGATGTTTTAAAATAATTATGCTAAATAATAAATAATACATCAATTTACATAGATTCAGTAAGTTACCTTAAATTATTTTTGCTTATATCCAAACTGATTTACTTTGATTTGTTAATGATGATGATATTTATAAAAAATGTCATCTTTCTTTTTCAAGGTTAAATATAAAAGACAACAATCAATAGTTTTGAAAGAAATGTGACAAAATAAGTTATCCTTCATGTTTTGAAACACAATTCTTAAAGATTTTGTAAATTTTTTCTGTATAGAAATAGCATATATTTGAAAGGAAACAATCTGCAAATTTAATTTGAGAGAGAAAAGGGAAATAACACAGAATATTATTCAGGCTTGTGCAAAAAATCTTAGCT
This sequence comes from Nephila pilipes, assembly GCA_019974015.1. Taxonomy (NCBI): domain Eukaryota; kingdom Metazoa; phylum Arthropoda; class Arachnida; order Araneae; family Nephilidae; genus Nephila; species Nephila pilipes. The sequence continues at coordinate 220,227 of BMAW01120698.1, read as the reverse complement.
GTAGAAATACATAATTTATTCAACTATTTGCCGAATATGTCCTTGAAATAAAAAAAAAATCTTTAAGTTATTTTTAAATAAATAATGTCACTGTCAAAAATAAATATTTGAAAAATATTTATCTCTGAAAAAATTAAAAGGTTATTTTCACATTGCCATCTTTCTGTACTTTTCTACATATTTTTCTAAATTTCAAACAACATTTGCTCTGGGAATAACATCCAGTCTTAATCTAATGAAACAATATTTATTTAATCATCGCAAAGATTTAACATCGAAAATATTTTTTGAAACGAATCGTATCTATATAAGGGCATAAATTGCTCTGTTAGAATTTGAAGATAAAAACATGTTTTGGTGTGCAGAGAAATGAATTCTTTTTAATCAAGATTATCAAATGGTACACACTGCAGACGTTTTAAAATTTTGTATTACCAACTAAATATTTTTATGTCTTTTATAAAAGCAGTTAACTGCGTAAGCCTTTTCATATTCACGAAATTTCTTTAGTCTTTATTCAGTGCAACAGTTAATAAGAAAGTAGATAGAATATCAGGCATACAAAATATTTCTCCCTCTCTTTACATCGTAACTTTATTAATAATGACGAGAAGCAAAGAGATAAACCGTTATTTAAGAATGTTACTTGACGTTAGATCAAAACCGTTACATTTTTTTTCTATTTTAAAATCGTAAGTTGATTTTTTGTAACATTTATCCGATCATTCTAATAAAGCTTTTGTAACATTTATTTCACATTATTTTTTAATTAATTTTTGTTACTTCATTGTTATGTTCTAATGTAACAATTGAATTTCAAAGTGGAAAAGTTCTTTTTGGAAATGGAAAAATTAAATTGAAAAAAAGAAGAGGAGAATGATATCAAAGCTCTTCACATAAATTATGATGTTATTATTTTGTATATTGTTTATATATATTTATATGAAGTCGAATGAATATTTAAGTTAATTAGAATAAACTTTAAGCAGTACCAGCCGTATTATTGGCTCTATTTTGAGAAGTAATTAAGTTATATGAAGAAAAAATAAACAATCTAACTCTGTTCGTTTTATTAAAGTGAAATGAAGAAAAACTATAATTTTTATTCTGAATATTAAGTCTCGATAGATAATTCAATTGGAATTGTATTTCAGTAAATTTTTCCATCTGTACAGTTTTAATTTAAACATTATGTATTTATTATAAGTAGTAATGTTATTGCATTTAATAGTATAAAATTTGTACTAGTCTCCTATAGATAGTATCATGTCTTGATATATACTAGGTTGGGGAAAAAGAAATCCATTATTTTTTTGGTATATAGCTATAGTGATGGATATCTCGTAAAGTGTCGATCAAAACAGGTTCAGATTTATGCTCGTTAAACAGCTGACATTTTGCTCTAAAAATTATTTTGCTGATTTCTGTTTGTTCCATTCATTTGTGAGTTACAGAGTATTGAAAATGGAAGTCAACAAAGAGAAAATTCGGTACATTTTACAGATTTTCTTTGATAAAGGCTAAAATGCAAGCCAGACGCATGAAATTGTGAATGGTGTTTATGGTCCTGATACTGTAGTAGCCAACTACGCATTATTCTCGTTTCATCGATTCCGTTTAGATATTTTTGATGTTAAAAATGCACCTCGCATAGGCAACCCCATCGTCGTAAATGCAGATAAAATCACAGAAATAATCGAAGTTCACCGGCATGTTGGCAGTCATGTCTTTGCCCAGAGGCTGAAAATCAACTATGAAACAGTTTTAAACCACAAAGCCGGATTCAAAAATAAGCTCGATGTTTGGGTGCGACACCAACTAACACAAGAAACTTGATGGATCAAATTTCTATCTGCGATGCCTTGGCCAAGTGGAGTGAAATCGACCCATTTCTTAAGAGGATGGTGATTGAGATGAGAAATGGGTGTCATGTGACAACTATGTGCGAAAGCGATTGTGGTCAAAGCGCGGTGAAGCAGGTCAAACGGTGGTCAAAGACCGAGAATGTTCAGCTGCGCATTCAGTGGGAATGGTAAGGCATCATTTATTATGAGTTGCTTCCATATGACCAAACACTAAATTTGGATCTCTATTGTCAACAACTGGACCGTTTGAAGCTAACGATTGACCAGAAACGGACAGAATTGATCAACAGGATAAGTGTTGTGTTCCATCAGGACATCCCCTGGCCACACGCATCTATAGTGACTCGCTGAGAACTTGGTTGAGAAATTTTGATGCATCCATCTTATTGTCCGTATCTGGCACCAAGCGATTACCATGTTTTTCTTGCATAGAAAAACTTCCTTAGTGATAAAAAAATTAGCATCAAGAGAAGATTGTGAAAATCTATTACTAAAGCTTTTCGCCAATAGGCACCAAGACATATATGAGAGAGGAATTATGAAGCTACTTTAAAAATGGCAACAAATTACAGACCAAAACAGTGCATGTTTGACCCAAATCAGACAAACCGAAACATGTTAAATAAAGTAGCGAAGTTCACGTAAAAATAATGGATTTCTTCTTCCCTAATCCAATAAAATACATTGAAGAAATCTAAGTGACTTTTGCAAATTTACATTTCCTCATTTCCAACTGTTTTTCATTGTTATGAATTAAGCCCGAGGTAGTAAGAAATTTGACTCGCATTTTCTTAAACAGGTAACTGAAATATACTGTTCTGTTAGAGGATAAATTTATAACTTCTACAAAAATGACACAAAATTAAAGTAAGCGTATATTTCTATTGATTATGAAGTATAATTACTGTAAGAACTAATAGAATAAAATTAACTTCCCTCATGTAGCGTATGAAATTCAATGGAATTATGTACCACCTTTGGTACTAGTCAACAGCTTCGAGATCAAACTTAGTTGAATTTGTGTGTGTATGATGAATTTTTTCAATGACACAAACACTCACCTTAGGATTTATCAGAACATGTTTCATATTAATTTTCTATTGATTGAAAGCTAATATCAGCGCACTTAGAAAGAACACCAGAGTATTGATGACGGACCTTATAATTTTGAGCCGTATTGGAGTGAGGAGGATAGCAAATGAGCTAATATCCCCCATTCCTAACTTCCCCGTAGCTCTATGTTTTGAATCTCTAACCAGTGTCTATCTCCAAGAGAAATTTCTTAAATATCAGTGATTCGTATTGAGATTTGGAGCCTATCATCTGAAAATGGAAAGTTTGTACTTTTCCTTCGTATACATATCATTGAGATCAAACAATTTTCAATTATAAAAATAGTATATCTACTTTAAAAATACAGTTTAATGTGTCATAAATATAAACTAGGTTTTAAATATTAGTTTATGAGAAAACATTTCATTGGGTTAAGAGAAAGATTTTTTAAATTATCGCTGTAGTGTATGTAAAGCTTTATGAATAAAATTGATGGCAAAAATTAATATAATTTACGTTGGCAATTAAATATCTTTTATTGTTAAATATATTGCTATTTTATTTATATTAATGAATATTATAAGAAATCAAAATAAAAAAATTTAAATAATGCTCAACAAATTTCAAAAAATCATCAAGTCTTCCTTTCATAATTTTAAAACTTTTATTCCTTTGATTTTATTAAAATAAGAAGAATAAATATAAATACATACCCATATCAGAATAGTTCTTTCAATAACATATAAAATATAATATTTTAATCCTTCTCGTTTTTATATAAAATCGTATAAGTCAAGGTTTTCTCAATTTCTGTTATATAATGTTTCTTAAATTTCCTTAGTTTATGCAGGTAGCTTTTCTATGTTTCGTTAGGTATAATTCAATTTATATCTTAACACTACTCACAAAATATTACTGTTTACCAAATAATATTAGAATTACATAAGAAATTTTCATGCTTAATAAAGGCATGCTTTCAAGATTCTTTTAATAAATTATTTGTATTTTTAAACATGTAATGAATTATATAATTTTTTTTTTTTAATTTTTGATCAAATTTTTTAAATGATTCTTTAACTAAAAAATGCATTTATTTTGAAATTATTACCATTTTTCTAAAAATTGCAATGCTAAAATTATTTAATTGAATATTACATAATTGATTTCTCATAACATTTAAATTTGATAAAAATGACTTACGAAGAAACGTATAGATGGCGCCTAGATTGATAGCTTAAAAAGAATGTTTTTCAAGAATTTAAATAGTTAGAGGAATCAACGGTATTTTATATAAGAAATGATTTCGGAACTGATGGGGCTGCATTAATTTGTGGAAATTCAACTTATAAAAACACTCTAAAATATCTCGAAATTAGCAGAAATCGAGCATCTTTAAATCATTATTTACTTAACGAAGAATATTTACAGGATTTTTTTCCCATTTTTTACTTAATAGAAATATGAACTTAACTGATATTTTGTATGGTTATGTAAAAAATTACCTTAACAGTTCTTGAATGAATCACGTCAGACCTTAAATATCAATATTCTAAGACTATTATTTTCACTTCCTAAATCAAATGTCTTAATTGACATTTTTCACCTGTTTTGATATCTTTTTTTTTTTTCTTTTCAAAAGTTATTTTGATTATAAAGACAAATCTAAGTACAATGATAACATGTAAAATCTACTTTTCTTTAGAGCCATTTTTGTTTTATAAAGTCTTCTTGTGAAAAATCAGATGAAGCGAACTGAAAATAAAATTTATTTTATTAAACATGACCATTCATTCCGCAACATCTCATGTAATATATATATATATATATATATATACATTTTATTATAAAAAGTCTAAATACGCTGATAAAATCAAAATTAAATCTAAAATTGCAATTTTGTTAAGCATAAAACATTCTTCAAAATTTAAGATCGAAATGAAATACCTTATTGCAATCTTAGTATGCACTACCTTCATTATTTGGATCATTATTATTCTTTATGAGAAAATAAATATTCTTAAATTGTTTTAATCGAAAATTTGAAGAACCTTTATATGATTGCTTCATTACATTGTAAAGGCTTCCACGTGTAACACTATGCGAAGAAGTAATTATCTTTTTCAGTAAATGTATATATTTAAAATGGATTGTTAATGTTAATGGGTAACATTCATGAAAATAATTCTAAAATAGAATTTACCACGTGGCTCCAACCTCGAAATGAATTAAATCTATTATTTAGAGCTCAAGAAGTTTTTCTAAAGCGGGCAAGTAAATTAAAACAACTAATGTTCTTTCAAAAGCACTCGTAAGAATTATCTCCCTAAACTATTAATTTAAAGCAGGAGTTACACATTAGCTTAAGAAATTTCAGAAGAATGTAGCAAACGCATAGGAAACGAAATTGTGTAACAAAGAGATTGTGGATTGTGTTATTGTTACTGAATGTAGCTTTTGGACTCTTACTTAGAAACTCTTACTACCTACATTAGTAATAATTATTTTAATGACATTGAGAGTGAGATTAAATTTATTTTTCAGTTTCCATTGTGGCAACGAATGAAAATTAAAACGGTTTTGTCTTAAGTTTCTTATTATTTTTATTTTATGCCGTTGTTGAACACTGAAAGCATTTAAGCTCTGAATTATTATTATTACTTATTGTTATTATTCAAAATAATGCTAAGTTGGAAGATGTTTTGCAGAAAAATAACTAATTATTATGAATCTAAAAACTGTAACACTTTTATCGAAATGTCAATATCAAATATTGAAAGATTTTCTACTCTTAAAAATTCATAAATTAGTAATCTAACGCAAGTAACAGTTCATTAGAGTTATGATAAAATATCAAGCCCCAAATTTTACCTTGTTCAATCTATTAATAATTCATTAGAATCCAAACCTAAATCCATAATTTTTTTGGATTTTAATCAGAGTCACTAATTTCTTTAGATTTTAATCAGAGTCACTAATTTCTTTAGAATCCAATCAGATTCACTAACCAGTTAAAATTCCATTTAGAATCGTAAATCTGGTAAGATTCAAAGCTTAACATTTAATATGTTAAATCTCAAATCAGAGTAACCAATCTATTAAAACAAAACCGCTATACTGTAATTATAAATTACTCTAAATTCATTAATCTTAAAAAAATTTCCATCATGAAACAAAATACTTTCAATTTTAGATTGCCAAAGTTTTTAATTTTAATTAATTAAATGAGAAGAGAGATGATACTATTTCTTGAGAAAAACTTAAGCATCATAATTTATTTTTTGGTTCTACTTTTTTGCATCTGTAATCAAAAAGATATTTAGTTTTGTCTTTCTAATTCATTTTCGATGTTATTAACACATATAACAAAATTATCTTCCAATCAAGTTATAGTAGGTTATCGATATTTTTACAGCAAGCATGTTGTTTGATTTCTGTAATAACTTATACCAAATTCCGAAGATTTTATTAGGTTTTTTTCATACACCGAGCATAAATGTGTAGCAGAGCAGTTATTTATTTTCAGTCTCACAAGTACAGCGCAAAATGAATGGGATGGTATTGCAAATAACGAGTCTCCAGCGTACAAGCTCGAGGGAATACGTTAATTCTAGGTCAAAAAGATAATACCAGGATGAAGTATTTTATCTTCACATGATAAAAATATAACTGCTATTCCATTAAATAGTCTTGTGCTTAATCCCTTTCATATAATAACCATACATAAAACATTTTACCGGGTACCTCCGATAATATTTTAGTAACGATTATTGCAACTTCTCTTTTTAAGTGTATAAACTAATTAAAAAGAAACAATGAATAAAATAAATATTAAAGCTTCTATAATCTTAGAAATACAAAAAGTACATGTAATATTACAAATTTTAGATAGATGTATATAATTTTCGAGATAGAAAATTATCAATTTTAAATATTTTTTTTTTCAATTTTCACATTTATTTTTAATCACACTTATTTATTTATATCCAGATTTATCATTTTGAAATTAAAATTATTCTCTTTGCGACGTTTCTCATTTTCTTACATTACTTTACAAATTATCAAAAAACTTTTTTCATTAGAGTTGTTAAAGTATCCATTGTAAGATTTCGTAGATAAAGCGCAATTTCTTAAGGTATAGTGAATCGAATACCTTACCACTTTATGATTTCAATTATTACGTAATGGGATCAGTCTTTAGAAGGCTTGTTTATGGATCACATGATTCGTGATGTTTTGTCTTTTTTCATAATTAAGATTCTTATTAAAAAATGATCTTTTTTATTCTGTAACTTAAAAATTATTTTTTTGATAAAATTGCCTCTTTAGCATTACTTTATAGCAAATTTAACTTTTAACTAATTTTACAATCATCTATACATGTATTATTCCTAAAATTATCAAAAACCGATTTTTCAAAGTTTGTACAACGTTATTTATCACACAGTGCAGTTTTACATTCCAGCAACTCCCAGCTCCAGTAAGTCTTTCCGTAGGCGTGTTTTAGAAGTTAGGAGAGAAAGATTCTAGTTCAGATGTCGCCCTCGTCACTTCACCGAGGCCCAAAATTATGAGATATGTCGCCAATAACCCTAGTGTGGCTTCTAGTGAGACATTAATACAACCACTCACCCAGCTACAGTATTATATCCAGTTCCACCTACCATCACATTGGCTGATACGAAGGCTGTGGCTAAGTACAGACTTTTCAGACAAATATTGTGAATAAACCCTATTCTTTCAGACTTTAATTGCTTCATATCAATAATTTCCTCAACAGAAAGATTCAGAGCAAAGCAATACTTAGATACTCGTAAGTGAATTCCCATCGACAACACGAGAACTAATGCAAATTGTAGAACTTTCTCGGATACTCCATAGTGACGTCAGAGTACATTTATAACTATCTAACTATTTTATACTAAACCTATTTAAATTTGATAAATCCGCGTACATAATTATTAATCCCCAAAGGAAATTCTCTACCTTCCTAAGGAACATGATCTGACAATTGCTGTAATTAAGACCTTTGTGACTATCTAATGTGTTCTCTGCTTTAGCACGACAACAACAAGATGTGACGCCCCATGATTATTATATGAATCTCTCTCGTCTTCCGTTATAAATCTAATAATAAAGTTTGAAAATTATACAGTCAAATGAAGGTTATTGTGATTGTCTATTAACGTCTCTCCGAGAAACAACACGAGGATTATTTACGACGGACGTAGTAAATTCGGCAAGTGATGAGGATGACACCACATACGGCAACTCCCTCTCCAAACTTCCACACTACGCCATTGATATGACTTAGAGCCCCAACAAATTTAACGGGCATCAGACCCACTACACGGAGAGATTCTGAAGAAGCTTCCGGATTGGATCCACGATTCGACGAAATCAAAGCCGACGGCGAGATCGCAGCCCTGCACGCTAGGCTACGTCAGAAACATAACGTTAGATACATTAGTTAACAATCTAATCAAATATTTTTAACAGCGTGCTGTCATTTCATTCCCTTTCAAAACCGTAAACTGTATTTTCAATTTCTTATATATATATATACATACAGGGTGTCCACTAAAGTCCCTTGCCACCCTCTTAACTTCTGAACGGCTGCAGCTATATTCATGAAAGTGGTGTCTAAGTATACTAAAGTAGCCGCGCACTAATGAGTGAAACCGTCTGCGGCACTATCTGGTGGAAAATTGCGGAGAGAGAATTCCTACCTCAAAAATAAAACGATATAGGGAAAAAAAGGTAATTTACAAAGTTGTAGAGCATCATCGATTTAGTACGAAAAGAAACCTTGTGGACAATAATGCGAATAATAGAACCGTTAAAAAAGCTGCTTAAAAGGTACTAACGCCTCTAGTAGCAAGTTTATGAACATTTGCCTTTACTGAGCCTGTGCAATTTAAAAAAAAAAAAAAACTCATTTTTTTTTTATCTATAGACATCTAAAAGCCGTTTTGAAATATTATTTTGTCATCCTATCTAGAATCTGGTAAGTTTACATAGCTCAAGTATTTGCTTTTTTTGAAACTTTTTTTCTGCTTTTCATTTAATATTTTTAATATATTTACACGAGTTCTTAGGTTAGTCGTTTTAATTACTCACATTTATGTTGTTGATCCATATTCTAGTATTTTATTTACTATTTTTTAATTTTGATTTCTTTTTGGGGAGAGTTATGAGTTTAATTCATCTTCAGATTCCTGAAAAATAATAATGTAGTAGGACGAGTTAAACGCACTTTTTTTCCTTCCTCCGCATAACTTTAAGTACAGTTGAGCGTAAATGTTTGAGCAATCTTCCGTGAATATGATTTGAATGAAATGTTCCACGCGTGAATGAATTATCATATAAAGAGATTAAAATTTTTTATTCCGTTTTAAATTGCTTCCACAAAGAGTCCTTTAGACCGGAAAATATTGTGCAGTTATGTTCGAACTGTCTTTCAAAGAGCATAAAATACCTGTCTTTTAGTTTTTCACTACTTGTTTTTAAGTATGTAATACTGGATAAAAACATTAACAAATTATGCAATTTTCAGAGTTATAGTAAAACTTTTCAAAAAAAGAATGGAAATGTTTTAGTTCTGATATTTATAGATGAGAGTTTTACTTGTAATAATTTTACTAGCAGTTCGTAATTTTAATTAATTGAAGGAAAAACTATATATACCTTTGGGATTATATTTGTAATGCATGCCTCACAAAAGCAGTAGTTCAGAGAGTTTAAGACAACTTGCACAATCGTTTTTTCCTTGATCAGATCCGCCGTGTAGCCGGGGCTGATGCACGTTGAATCTGTCGGTACCGAAAGTTCTCCCTTGGCTTGATGTAGCTGTTAGAAAGGGGGGGGGGGGGCCTACTCAGGTGTCGTCCTCATCACTTGACTGAGGTTGAAAATTAAGAAGTCCGTCACCAATAGCACCCGTGTTGTTTCTAGTGCGACGTTAATAAATATTAACTAAATTAAAACTTTTTTTTGGTAACTTAATCAGATGGTAAGAAGGGTACCAAAGTTACCACGTTATTCTGTAATATTTTAAAATAAAATTCGTAAGAATTTCAAAAATCCAATTGAAACAAAGATGCTCAGGACCATCACGATTCTACTCTAACTTCTTACGAACCTGTTCCCCCACCAAAAAAAAATTGTATATATCTATAACGTACATATATAGTATTGCAACAAAATATGTTTGGAGGTGTGTCGGTATGTAAATGTATATATATACGATTGCTGTCAAAGATATATGAATATGCAAAATATCCGGATAACACTAGCATTGCGCAATAAAAGTGTAAATGGCGTTTTACTGCCAAGGCTTTCATTTATATTCACCTTATTCATGTGAAATGTTTTCTGACGTAATGACGGCCAAATGATTGGAATGAAAAGACTTCGAACGCAGAATGTTAGTTGAAGCTAGACACACGGGAAAATCCATTTCGGCAATTGTTAGGAAATTTAACATTCTTGGATACATAGTGTCAAAATGGTTCAAAGAATATATAATTTCATGCATTGTGATGCTGCGCTGTTTGCGAGTTTCTCCTCATTAATCTCATGGAATTCATAGTAATTTTAATTTCTTCCTAACTGAAATGAAAATAGATTGGGCAAATTAGATTAAGGCAGAAATGAAGTGAAGTGAATTAGAGATAATGATTCATAAATGAAAAAGAATTAAAGGGAAAAGGAGGGAATAGAGGATAATGACTTGCTAATTGATATTTATAATTTGGATTGATGCATTTTAATCAACATTTTGGCTTGAAGCGAATTCTAGTTATAGTTCCAAAATGAGAACCGTCCACTAGGAAAACGTGTTTGAATCAGAACGAATCATAAGCTCCGGTCTCAATGTTAGAGCACACTCTAGAATCGACGAATTGGATGGGATTTATGAACGAGCAACTCTATTTATTCCTCAGTGATTATTAATAAAGTATTTTGTTTTGCTCTTACGTATCTTCAATTGCAGTCCAATAATTATTGACAGTGTTTAGGAAAGATTGCATTAGAATTAAATGATGTAGAAATAGCGTCACAACATTACCGCCTACGATGAACAAGATAGTGGCCGACTGCATCCATTTACAAATCGAGACTAGCAACGTCTGCTTCGATGAGTCAATTTTACAACAGCAACACTGCATCAAATAACAGCAACTATCAAGATGGGGCGTGCATCAGACGAGTCTACGCGGACAGTGCTGTGAAATTTGGTGTTGTTGGAATATGACAACAGAAGCCGAACTCGAGTGACTTTAATAACAACAAGCGTTTGACTTTCAGTGCATCTTCTGGACACGTGAAGGTATCTTTTGTTCCTCATATGACTGTTAGCGTCGTCAGAAGTGTCATAATTCCTGTTGATAAAAACTGTTGATAAAGCTCGAGTAAGGCGAACTCCCCACGAGACCATGGACCCAAGTGGTCAACAAAGTACTTTTAAAACTGGTATTGACTCCGTTAAGATGTGGGGTTTGTTTAGTTGGAACGAGTTTGATCTTCGTGGTCGTGAAAACCAATCAGTGGCTGGAAATGGTTATGTTCAGCTACTTATACATCATTTGCCTCCATTCATGGACTTCATGCACAAATACGAAAATTTCCAGAATGACAATGGATCATGTTGCCATGTCAAAATCATTCGTGATTGGCTTGAGGAACATTCTGCATAATTCCAGCGAATAATTTGGCCACCTTAATCTCGTGGCAAGGAACACCTCGAACATATTTGGGACATGATTTAGAGGTCAGTTCGTGCACAAAATATTAAAACGGCCACACTCACACTATTATGGATGGTTGTAGAGGCAGAATGGCTGAAAATTTATTCATTGACTCTCGAACACTTGATCCGAAGTTACTGTACTTCGCTGGGAAAAGGAATGTCTCCCACAATATTGAGGGATATCCCATGACTCATGGAATTGCAATACACACACACACACACATATATATATATATACATACATATTTGTTAGTTTGATAAATCTTGGATAATGTTCTGTTATTGTCAGGGAAATGAAATAGATAAGTAGTAGTAGTTTAGGTTTACCCATCCCAAGTTATTTATTCAATCGTGATAATAATACTTAGGGTGATATTTGAAACAAGTTATTTTTTAGAACAACTCTCCAGAGCCATTATGAAAGAACTGGCTGTGCTGGCGTGGCCCGCAGAGCCAGAGAAAAGAGGAGAAAGAGAGTGTTAATTTACTCAGACAGCTGATACAGAAACATGGAAATGGGAAAATCCCCCAAAAATTATGTTTATTCATCAGAAAAAAATAAGCTCTAAATGGAGTCTTGAGGACGCTACTTGAAAGAGGAATTCAGTAATTTTAAAAGTGGAATAAAAGATTTCGCACCAAGAAATTGAAATAAAAAGAGTAAGATGATAAGTTTATTTATCAACATACACACGGTGATTTTCATCATTTTTATTGTATGTAGAATAAATTTATTCTCAATGTAGGATTTTAAATAGAAGAATGCTATTTAACTAAATAGTTATATGTATAATTTTCATATGGTTTCCCTAAAGAACATTTTTGTGGGTAACTGAATCATTCATTTGTATAAATTATTTTCATAGTATAGATTTAAAATTTAAAAAGACATTTGTGCAGATTCGTGTGTTATAAGTAATCAAATAATTTGAAATGGCAAAATATTAATTCACTTTTTACGAGAAATGTTTCTCTTAAAATTAATTTCTGAATATGGCAAATCAATACTTTCCATAATTTCATTTCCATTAGTTTCTGAGATAAGAATTTAAAAAAAATTAGTCAAATATTTTCACAAAATAAACCCTATAACTTCCGAAAATTATGCTTTTCAGAATTAAAATTTAACCTAAACTCTAATTGTCCTTGTAGTTTAATTCATACCTTGAAATTTATAAAGAATTATACTAGTATTTTCATAGAAATTCCAAAATTATTCTTACTAGCATTTAAATTAGAAGTAGGTAGAATTAGAATAACAAGGTAGTATTAGAATAACTCCAAAATATTAGAATAGTATTAGAGTAGTAGTATTGAATAGAGAGTAGGTAGTATTAGAATAACTCCAAATCTTAATATAACTATAACTGAAATCTATTTTATAATAATAAATTTCATGATAAAAACAGAATTATCTGAATTTTGTTTTTAGGTTATAAAATGTTCGGGTTTTAAGTATTACGTACAATAAATAATGAGCTCTTAGTCGTGCGAAATATGTTAATTATTTAATATGTCTGTGTAAGTCTTAAATATTTGAAAATCTGATTTGAAAAGAATTTTATTTTGAGTTGGAAACTTATAAGAGGTTTCTAAAAATAATATTAGGAAATTTATAAAATTAAATGTAACGATACTAAAAAGTTTAACTTTTTCTAAGTATTCGTTACATATCTAAGATAATTCTCTGATTTCTACATTAATTTAAAACAATTTGGGTAATAGCATTCAGATAATCATTTAGAAATGTTTTAAACTCGTTAATCAGTAAAAGCTAAAATTTGAATTTTCACCAAAAAGGATTACCTGCGGGAAAAAAAATATTTACACTAAATGGTTATTTTTAAGCATTCAATATCTTAAAGTTTTACTATATACAACATTGTTTCCCAATCGGGGTTACGAGAACCCCAATATGTACACAAGAAGCCATTGGGATACACGAAAAGGAAAAGATAATATTGGACACAATCTAAATTTTTTTATATATTTTAAAATGTCGGTAGATTTTTTCTCTAATAATAACTGTTATAATATGTGACTTTCTTGTCAATAAAATCTTCCCTGAAAGAGAGGTTGCATCATCTGGGAGGATTTGTCATCTCTCATTTCTCTTGAATTCTTTGAAAGAAGAATATTTTACACCAGCTAAATTGTGGTTTCCTTTAAAAAGAGAATTCGCTTCAGCCTCGCATCAGATACAACTTTGAAGGACCTCGTACATGCCGAATGATGAACCTTGTTGGGTTCTGATTGATTCGCGCTGATGAACACAGTGAACTTTCTAAAAAACCCATAATGATTTTGTTGCCGTTTGTTAGCAAAGAGTTTTGCTCGAATGTTTATAATAAAAAAAATAAATTTGGAAACACAAATTAAACGCAGCCCCGAATTTGAAATTTCAAGGTATCCAATACAAAAGTGCCTTATTTAGATGTGTGTCAATGTTCGAAAGCGTAAGTATGTAAATACAAAAACATAGAAACATGATATGAAAGATTAAATCGCCAAATTCAATATAAAAAATAAAATAATACACTTCTGCGTGTGACATTTGGCGTCACGTAGAATATCTAGAAGTTAGTCAATTTTCAAGCCAAAATCTATGTAGGAAAGAAAATTGTTTCAACACATATCGAGATTAACTTCTCTCATTACTGTTTTTTCAACAAAAAAAGAAAGGACCGGTCATCTGTTCGAGTAACATTACACTACAAATATCAACTTTTGGACTCTCACGGACAAACTCTATCACATTATGGGGATTTTTCGGGCCCAGATTTTTGCATAATGCTAATTCACTCATCCACGGACATGAAATGTAGCTTTATAAGAGAAAAAAAATGTTATTTAAAAACTAAGAATCATTCTCAGTGTATATGTAATATATTCATTTTTTCTATTGTGTCCAAAGTAACGATGTGGGTTTGCCTTAATTCGCCGCCTCATGCTTTCATCAAAAATTTAGATGTTACGTTTTCGTTTTACGGGAATTAAATAAGCGTCGATTCTTATGACGATTTTTTAACGTATCCTTTTGAATGTGATACTATGCATATTTATCATCTTTTGAGCTTCGTTTTTCAAAACGTTGTAATACACTACGGTCTTAAATATCACACTGATATTTCCCCAGTCCTTTTGCTAATTATTTCCTCGCTTCAAAAGTAAAAAAAAATAATTGAACGTTCGCCATTTTGGCAGAAGTTTCAGAATCTGTAATGTAAACATATTGGAAAGATACACGGAGGATTCAGACTTGGAGATACGTGGTTTGAAAAATGTCGGGAACTGGTGTTACACAACGTAAAAAAGATCTATTTTTACTCAAAAACTTAAATGGAGTACATATTTTGTTGTTTCATTACTCTCTCGTGTACACAATAACTGTAAGTAATGTCTCTCTCTTAAATTGATAGTATTAACATCTTATATGTAGCTGATTCATTCTATATAAGAATGGGTAAAATATTTAATAATATGAGTAGGTAATTAAATTCACAAGTTCAATAAGAGATTGAAATTCAGCTTTAATATTCATATATAATCAACGTCCTTTCCCTACCTTTAATATAAAACTCTATTAATTATTTTTATCTAATACATAAAAATATGTTCCAATTTGGAACGTTTATCAAGTAGAAAATGTATATTCTTAATTCGTTGTCGCACAGAAGGTAACATATTTTAATACATTTCTCTTTTCCTTTTGATTCCATTCATTTTCTCCTATATAAAAAAATGTATTCCATACTTCGTCTTCTAGGCTTGCAAGTTTTTCTTGTTTCGATTTCATCATTCAGTGATATTTTATTCTCATCTATTGATTCGACTTCAACCATGTTCTTATTCCTAATTTGTTTATGTAAAAATGAAAAGAGCTGAAGTAATTATAGTTTAGTATATAACGTCGTTATTGGGAGCAGTCGAAAGAAAACATTGCTGATGTCTGTAGAACTAGTACTTAAAAAGGTATATCAATAAGAAGCTCCGAGGATGTCACGTGGTTTTAATTTTAAGTACGATTACTTAATATCAGTATAAAAACTCACTGTGAGAATAATTTACTTGAAAATTTTACAACTCTTTTTTCTGATAAGTTTTCTCTTATGGCAGCAGTAACCTAGTGATTATAATCACTTTCTCACTGCAATCGTCGTTCTCTTCGAGTCGTGAACAGCCCTGATGCCACTAAAGACCCGTGACTTAACGAAAACCGCCGGCCACAAATTCGAAACCATGACCACTAGGCTACCGCGGCCACCAAACATTCGATACACAGTGCATAATTATAATTACAAAAGTTTAAAAAAATAATCATTTAAAAGATTTATATTTTCATTTAAATTTTTCAAATCTTTTATACAAATAAGGTGTAAAAATCAGTATTTATTAGAAAAAAATGTGCGCACTGTATATTAAATAACATCATTTCATAATGTTGTAAAACATGAAAGCAAAGTAGATTTTTCTCTAAATATAATATCAATGAATATAAAAGCTAGATTATGGGGGAAATGTTCCAGAATCCTAAAACACATGATGAGGAAAATGCAAATACAGAAATTTTCTTCATGGCGTGTTTGTTGATAATTTTACAAAATAAATTTTCTAGTGTTCTACTTTTTAAATTATCATAAATAATACATCTAAGTTGTTATAGAAGTGCCCCTTATTTTCAAAAGCAAAATAAATAAAAATTGAAAATTTGAAACATTTTATTGCCTCACTTAAATTATGGTGTCCCTTCATCTGATTATTTTAATTCGATGTGTACTTTTGTTTCATTTCTCAATTTTATAGATTAATAACTTAACTAAAAAAAACTAAACAATTTGCAAAACTTAGGTCTCACTTTATTTTTTTCAAAAGTGAACTTTTCATTTAATGTACTAAGATAAGATGCGAATTTGCTTAACGTTCTCTAAAAATAAGATAATACAGGAATATATGCCTCATAGATACACGATCTTAAGTTGACTTTGAAGCTGTTTTTTTTTCCCTTGAAAAATATAAATTACTGAAAAATTAGTTTTATTACAAAAAACAATCGTGTTGAGTGAATATTCTAACTGCGGTCTCCATAGATTGTAGAACTGTTTTTGCCTTTCTTTATATTTTTAATATTAAATAACTAATTCATTGTGAGAGATAGTTTCCTCTGATATAAGTGATTTCTCTTGATGATTTTCATTTCAAGTAAAGAATTGGGATGCATAGAAGCATTCAAGCTGTTTTGTGCTGAATTGTGCTAATTTCTTACTTATTGTTGTACATGAGATCCTTTTCCCAAATTATTTTTAATTGTTACTATTTAAAAAGAAAATAAATATTATTACAAAATATTATATCAAATAAACAAAACAATATTGTCATTGCTGAATAAAATTAATATTATTCTGAACAATTGGACTCTCCTAATCTTTCAAAATGTTAACTATTCAAAAACATTTGTGAATGTAGAACGTAAACAAATATCAATTTAAGTAAAATTTATGAATCGAAAGTATTCTCATGTATTTTATACAGCAAACCATGTTAATAAAATTGATTAATTACTTATTAACATCACACTTAAAAACAACACGATGGTTGTTGGCAACGAACCTCTTAATTTTGAACCTGTGGGCCAGCTACTCCCTCTCCTCACAACTACAGGTAAAAGTTGGAGCCTCGGCAGATTTTAACGAAAATCAATGACAATACATAGCGGCCCTTTACTGAAATCAGGATTCGAACCCACGACTCGATAGAAAGCATGCTGGCAGCGAACTCATGGCTGGGATCACTCGGCTACCGTGGCCACTTCCTGTCTGATAGTAGAGCTAACGAAAATGTAATGAATACATTAAGAAAGAAAACTTTTGCTTAGTAACTGGAAGAGACCAAATGTCTGCGTAAAAAGTCATTTTCGAACTGCTCTCCAGTCAATCCTTAAATATTTTATTTTATTATTTGGGATACTTTTATTGCAAAAAGTGAGCAAGCAATAAAACAATAGCAATGTGGGATTTGGCGAATTTTTTGTTAGAATTTTACTCAGTTCGGGTGGGGGGGGGAGTGCTAAGGGTATTTCGCACAATGTAGTAAGAACTCATAACAAGAATTAAGGGCAAGAGAAATAAATGTTTTTATTGCGTGATTTAGAGCTATTATTTTTCATTCTTTATAAAGTCCATTTATGTTTTAATCCATATTTCTTTAAAGTACAAAATAAATCTTGAAAAGTGTTATAGAGTGATGTGTATCTCATAGACAATGAGAATGTTATATCACATTTTATACTGATTCTATCCGAAAGAAATGTAATAGAGGTATGCATTTGATACTGAATTTGTATTAAAACATATTTGTAATGTGTGTGGGAACGTGCTTGTCATTGACACACGCACACATACACACACACAAGCATGCTTTCCCCAGTATTTAATTTAATTTTCAAAAATAAATTATAATACTTTTGTTTCTATAAAGTATTTTTTAAATAGCAATACAACTCCCATGAGTAATTAAGCCTTTTTAACCTGTCAAATGATTTATTGTTATTTTAATTTACACGTAAACAGAAATTCTAAAATTAATTAAAAATAAAGTGAAATTATTCAGGAATTTAATGTAACATTACACCATCGAAGAAAGTTTTTTAAATAACCTAAATTTTGAAATTAACCTTTTAAATTGACCTTTTGGGGCATTCAACATCAGAAAAATATTCCAGTGAGGTTTTGTTATTATATAGCTGTACTATATAAAAATGATTATTTTATGCGAATATAAACAAAAATTGAGACTTTCCGCAAAACATGGTAACTCAAAAAGAAAATAAATATATATACATTTTGTAAATTGAATGATACTGAATATAAACTTATCTAGGGAATAGTCTAATATTTTTATAATATAGCCCTTACGTAGGAACCATGCTAATTCGAGTTCGGAAATTTTCTTTTAAGACATTATAAATTTTATTGCAAATAAAAAAATTCTACTGAATATAGAACCTCATGAATAGTTTATTCTATGTATAAGTATTTGAAAAAAATACATAAAATGTTCAGGTTTATTGATGCATAACATTTTGAGATATTGTGTTTTACAGTAATGAAAAATGTTGTTTTCAGAGTATTTCCGGTCAAAGAAATTCACGACAAAGCAATATTAAAACAACTGTAACTCAGCTTCTAAATAAGACAGAAGCAAAATTCGAAAAGATTTCTAAAGATAAAAGATTTAAATTCATTATAAGACTTAAAAAAGAATTACATTTTAACCCAAAATTATGTTTTGAAGGAGTATTGTCACCTTAACATCACCTGTGAGACCACTATTTTTGTCCCAAGACCTTCAAATATTTCTTCCTTCCTTTTGGGGATATCCACTGTGGATTACTGTTGTTTTGCGTAGTACTCCGTTTATAATCAGGTACATCACCATTTTGAACCGACATTTTTACACAGACAAGTCTTACAGGTGTTATATTCTATCTTCCCTTTCAATGGAATAATGCCAGCTTTAATACAAAGCAGAATATATTTAATAGCTTTAGTTATTTCGTGTATTTCCTGCTTTGTTTGTGTTTTCAGTAATAATTATACTCAATAATACATAGCTTTCTGCGCTTTCGATAATCTGGCTGTACTCTGGTCCGAAATCTGCCGGATTACTGTTTTTCTTTAATTTTTTAATCACTCTTTACGTACAAACTTTTTCCATAATGTTACATCTAATGCAGGGCTAACCATGCCCAATTTTAGAACTATTTATCAAAGTTTGGAATTTAATACTTTGTGACTGAACAAAATATGATATTACTTGCCCTTTTTGCATACCTTGAATTAATTTCAAAGACACAGTTCTTTCATTTATAGCGATTCGATTTACAAATCTAGTTTTTATCCCTATGAATTATTTTAACACATTCGAAAGTGATTTAATTAAGTCAACATCTAAGAAAATTAATTTTAACACCAATTATTTCAAACGTTCAAAAAATATGAATAAAAACAATAGATAATGTAATTTCATTTTAAATTCCGTATATTCATTAATTTTTGGTTGAGAATAAAGGGGGAAATATTCATTCTGGGTGTATTCTATGGTTGGGAAATAACAAACGATTTTTGAACAAATGCTTATCACTCGTCAAAACATTCATTTAAAAATCAATATGTATCTTCCAAAACAACTTTTTTGTATAAGAAAACATGAAAGAAGGAAATATGTAAATATTTGATAGAACAGCTTTTTATCAAAATAACGCAAGTTCTAAGTCTCTTTTGTTAGAATTAATTAGCTAGTGTTTTTTTAGGGTATCCGACTACGTTAAAAACTCGAATTTTGGAGAAAATACCGAATTTTTTTTTAAAATTTATCCATTAAATCATTTGAAATCTCCTCTTTCTAAAACTACCTTCCATTTGTAGTTACGGTACATAGAAATCAAGTTATAAGTATTTTAATATCAGACATTTCCTTAGTTTTCTAAACAAGTCTTAACTTAAGATCCATTTTCTGAAGAATGTAATTTTCAGTATGTTTACAATTTTTGAAAGGTTTTTTCTTTTCTGAAAGGTTGAATTTTCTAATGTTTTTTTTTCTATATATTGATAAAATTTGGTAGAAATGTTTTTCATATTGTTCTTAAGGTCCTGAACTAGGATTTTTGTAATGAATAATATATAAGTGGAATTATTCAAATTTAAATGCATATGAGTGGAGGAATTTTTTAAAAAAACGCGTGTTGTAACTTCGATTCTTAATAATTCTGCAAATAATGTGAATTATTAAAAAATCCTAATTCAGGCTCTGTACTGGTGTCATATCAATGCATATGCTGAATAACATTATTATAGAAAGAATTTTCATGAAAGGAGAATATTTTGAAAATGTGCTATTTTTTCTTATTTTATGCTAAAAAATTGCATTAAATTTTTTTTTCATTGTAATAAAACTTTTGAAATGCTTTCTTAATGTACATTCTATATCAAAAAAAATTATTCATTTATATGTTTTTTCAAAATCATGGTTCCGAATGTAGTTGGATACCTTGCAGAATATATATATATATATATATATATATATATATATATATATATATATATATATATATATATATATATATATATATATGTTACATTTTGGCAATAATGAATAAATAATTTACATAACTTGACTTCATTTTCGAAAATCATTTTCTAAAAATAACTTTCATTTTATTTGAACCACCACATAAAGTTAAAATATTAAACACGAGTAAAAGTTTCTTTTACGTAACTACATAATAACACGATAATTAACTAGCATAATTAATTATAGCTTAAAAGTAAGACATAGGAAACAGCTAAAAGCATCAAAATTGCTTATTTATTTAATGTGTAATATTGAAAAGAAAACCAATATTCAATAATATTACATTAGTTCCAGCTACAAACTTGCGTTATAAATGCACTAAATTAAAAAAAAAAACTATTGCCAATTAGAATGACTTTTACTTTTTCTTCGCATATACAAATTCTTTTAAAATGTTAATTTTCCTCATCAATGAGTAAAAAATATATGCATGGGTGACTGTGCGAGATGTGGCTATTAAACACAACAAGACTGATAATGCTACATAAGAGGGACGCATGCGCCAAACGCCATCGACCGACAGCTGTTTAGCGTGAAGCCCTCTCTTTTGAATGCAGTGCATCTCGTTTCTGTAAGCAAATCTGTGTAACTGTAACCTTCGTTCGAATTAATTTTTTTTTTGCCCGAAAAATGATAAATGAGCAACAAATTGTTGTGAAGTTTCCCAAGAAACGGGGGAAAACCGCTGCTGAAACTAAGAATTTATTGAAAGAAGCGAGTGGCGGTGAATGTTTGCACGTAGGTTTGAGTGATTTAAGCGTTTTCAAGATGGCCGAGAATACATTGAAGATGCTTCACGTACGTGTCGCCCTTCCAAGTCAAATAAAGATGACAATATCGAAAATATCGGTAATTTTATATTTTATCAATCTACCCGTTGGTTAAGTATTCGCACGATTGCTGAGAGTATAGAAATCGTCAAAGAATCCGAGCATCAAATTCCCCCCTCCCCTCCCGAAAAAAAAAAAAAAAAAAAAACAATGCTCCGGCTCATTCCATGTCCGTCGCGAATGAAGAGGATTTTTATCACTGTTTCGAACTATGGTAGATTCGCATGAAAGGTTGCAAAGGTAGAGCAGGGGTATATATTGAAGCTAATACTAAGTAAATATGTATGAAATAAAAATAATGTTTTACAGTTTTAGTCCAGTTATTTAATAGCCACACTTCGTATATGATCCATATTTTAATCAAAAAAACATAAAATTAAGCATGTTGTTGCGAATGTATTTTGTTCTTTTTTTTTGTGATTTTCTGTATCATAAGTGAAGTATATGTTTATGCATAGAAAACCAAAATATTTAAAAGTTCCTTGTATAACGTTTGTAAACATTTTACTGGGTGATGAGTGATAAAATTATTAATAGATTCAACAAAGAAATAAAGAAGTTTATGATGTAATACTCTTAAAATTTAGGAATATTCAAATAATGAGCCAATTTTCACTTAAAAAAGTAACTTTTATGGCCATTTAACATTAGCACAAGGGAAGAGACGTAGAATATATTTCATGCAAATAAAAAGTGATTGATTCAAACAGAAGTGAGTAATGACATAAAATACGTTGTTCTCTGAAAGATAGTAAAGTCAGAATATAAAATTAATGCTAGAGTGTTTTGTTATCGAAAAAATGGTTCCAATTTCAGGTGATATTCTTTAACATTATGTGAAGACAACCTTAAGTGTAAGATTTTCAAGTGTCAACCTTCCATCATACGAACTTTTTTGACATGACGCAATCCTTAGTCTTAGAGGACTCGATTCCATTTGTCAGGTGCAGAAATTATTACATTCCGAAACTTAATTTTCGAACAAACCTCGAATACTTTATAACAGTATCTGTATCGAAAAATATTTTAATCACTTGAAAATTTATTTTACTTCTTAATATATTAATGCATCCAATGTTAACTCAGAGGAGTATTATTTATATTAAAAAAGCATAGTCTTCTCATTTTTCGAAGATAAATTTCTTGAGGATATCTGAAGGAGGTTTGAATTTAAAGAACTATTCGCTATTTTATAAGGGAAAATTATTTTTTATTAGAAATTGGCATACAAATTTATTTCGGTTTCTAACACTTTATAAATAAATGCTAGCCTAAAACTTTTAAGAACATTATATAATTCTTTATTAATTTTCATCATGTTAGTAGGGTCAATTACTTTCAGTTCTAAATCATAAATGACGTAATTCAGTTTTAAAAACTCCCAAAATTTCTTTATATGCTTAAAGGAAAACTATTTTACTTCATAATTAAAATAAGGATTATAATATTTTTTAAAAATTAAATTGCCATTATATGTATAAAATATATTAACGCACACTCTACTAGTTTATAAAACTAGAATCAAATTTAACAAAATTACGAACAATTTACTTTACAAAAAGTTTTATTGAGAATAATACTAAGAATTTAATTAAATTATTCATTTATTTACAAACATTAGATTAAATTTCTTGAAAAACCCTGACGTAATTGAAACATTTTACATCTTAACATGTTAAATAATGTTGCCTATAAACATGTTAATTTCTTTTTTCCTAAAAGAATACTCTAGAGACAAAAAGGTAAAACTGCGGAAACAGTTATATATCAGTTTGATGTTTAAGATATTTTTAAAGATTTTGAATTCTTGGATTTAGCGCCTCATGAAAATTTATCATTTAATCAGTTCAAAGGTTTTTAACTAATAAAAACTTTTTTACTACATATTTCTACTCTTCTCTGTTGCTATTTACTCTATATAGTTAAAGTTTCAAGATTATTAATATAAATTTTATAATTTTTCCTGCATATCATATTATTGCTGTCTTTTAAAAAGTTATTTATATATCCGAGTATGATTTTATATTTTCATTTCATTTCCGAAAATTAAATAAATAATTTATTCCGAAGCTATTCATTTTGCATAACAAAAGATTAAATCTCTCCATTTTAGATTACTCGCATGAAATTAACGCTTATTTTTCGTTCTTTCCCAGAAAGAATAAAAATTTCAACTATGTAATCTGTTGCCATTTGTTGAAATCCTACGGTCCACAAAATCAGCAAAGGTTAGAAATAACTATAAAAAATTCTACTGAGCAGAGTTTCTTCAATTTCATCAATGCCATTGAACTGCATCACGTAAATATTTAAGTCTTCCATGAATATTATTCATCAGTACTTTATTTTCAATGTTAATTCCGGATAAAAAGGTGGCATCAGACCGTATCAGTGAGTAGAGACGACAACACACCCAAATTCCGTAACATAGGAAAGAGAAAAACGTGACGTTGTCCGAGGTATATAAACCAAATGTTCTATGAAAGAAATCATCACTTGGGAAAATACTTTCTTCTCTTATGGATTACCTGAAGAACTTAGTGATATTAGTAAGTATCTGGCAGTTTCTTTCATCTTGAAGCAAGCTTGAAAGCTCTGCTTTTGATTAACTTCATTATTGTGAAAGAATTGAACTTTTTTCTAAAACTAAATATTGTAAACCGAATGATGTACGAGTAAATTTGACTTTGCTTTATCTTTATTACTAATGAATTTTAAATGATAATCAAGAAATTAATTTAATAAATGAATTTAAAGAATTGAAAAATATTCCATGACCTAAAATATATATATTTAAAATTACATTGATATTTCTTTAGTTATTGTGTAAAAACTGTTATAGAATTTTAGTACTTATATTTATTTAATATAACGACGAATATTATGTAAAGGAAATATGTTCTTTATATTGTTTAATTAATTTTTGAATTGTAGTTAAAGTACAAAATGCAAAAGCTCATTTTTCAGTTATTGTTATGTCACATACTCTATAGACCATTGACGTACTCAGAAATTAATCTTTTTTTTTTCGGGGGGGGGGGCGCATCGGCATTGCCATGTCAAAAGCAACTTTATAATTTAGAATTACCACTTGGTAAAAAGTAAATAATACGCTGTATCAATATTATTTCTCCTTTTTAAAACTGTTCAAGTATTGATATAATTTTATCATGTTATAAAAATTTTAAAGTAAAGATCATTTAAGAAAAATAATTACCATGAGATTAAAATTTACATTTTTTGGATGAGGGTGCATTTATTTAGAGATGCTTCCCCCCTCCCACTTTTCATCTACAAACACTGAAACAGAAGTACTCTTTTAGAGACAGCACAGATTTTGCTATTTATTTCTCAGGAATCGGCTTAACTGAAATATTTTCTTCTCTGCGTGATGAAAAGAAATTTATGCATGAGGAGAAAAAAGTTCTTATGTTTAAAAGTTAGAATAACTTTAATAGTATAATGAAGGAATTATCCTGAAAATTTTCAATTCCGAGAAAAACGCTTGGAGGTGCATATGTCCCTTTGAACTCCCTCCTGGGTACGCCACTGCTATATATGATTTACAAGATACTTTTATGTATCTAATATTAAAAATGTGACAAACTGAATGTAAAGGCTTACAAAATTATTTAAAATGTGTGCTCATATATTTTATCTCAGAAACTATCCATATCTCTAAAGATATACACAACTAACCTTTAACAAAAAGAATTTGTGTTTCTAAGTTCTAGTGTACCGATTGAAACACGTTTGATCTAACAATATTAGTGAGTTTAGAATCATTTTTAGCAGCAATGAGTTACTAAATCCTTTGAAACATTACAAATTTTAACATTTTAACAGTTTTCAAATAGAGAACTATGAAATGTTTACGATTTATCCGTTTTAATTCATATTTTATCAGTTTATTTTCCTCTAAGCCTTTAAAATCTTCTCTGAAGAACAGAAAGTTGATCACGTTTATCTAAGTTAGTACTTCAATGTTTTCTCATCCACTTTGGTGATAAAATCCTTTCATGAAAATTGAGATATATTATTCATTATTTCAATGAAAAATTATAGATGTTTTTATGCTCGAAAACGTACATCCCTCGAATAGGACTCTGGTGAGTCGTATAATTCTTACACACTAGTAAATCAGCAACCCTAAGGTTATGAATAGTTCTCTTCTCTTCTAGCAACGTTCTGTTTAAAGGAATGATGCATTAACCTCGTATTATTTAGATTAAACTTATAGTTATGTCTAATACCTATATATATATTTGTAACTCCCAACATTAGTGTTAATACTTATATATATTTTTCGCTTTTTTTTTAAAAAAATGGGCCTTCATTAATTAGAAATGTTGTGTCACAAATTAGATAGACAAAAAATGAAGAAAATCGAATAATAATTAATAAAATTCAAATTTAATTATAATAAAATATTATTAGTTTTATTTGGAAATCTTCAGGTATTTAGAGAATTCAATACCTATACAGGGTGTTTCAAAATTCATGAGCAAAAATTTAAGCGGTGATATAAAATATCTGAACGAGCAGTTTTTACCTATAATGCACAGGCGGAGAGCAAGCCGGGAGGCACTAGACGGCGCTGTAAAGGAAAGCATAAAGTGCGAGTTTTCTTACAAATCTTCATTTCTACCGTAAATTACGGGAAGCTTATGGCCTTTTTTTTTTATTACTGTACTTCGCTATGGTATCTGAAATGCACAGTAGAAATGTTAAAATCACCCTTAATACTTTCCATTACAGTGTCGTCTAACGGCTCAACACTTGCTCTCAGCCTATTCATTGTATGGTGAAATCTGCTTGTTTAGATGTTTTCTATCATCCCTTCAATTTTCGTCCATGAGTTTCAAAACACCCTGTAATACAAAAAATGTGGAATCGGTCCTTATATACGTCCGAATGTAAAAATAATTATTAGAAATGTTGAACTATCTGCCACTTCCAACCGGATCCGAGTCAGTGCTAAACTTATAAGCTTACCACACATCAATTCAAAGACGATTGTTCTAACTACACTATCATCGTATCACCTAATCTCTTTCTTCTTATCAACGTAATCACATGTATATCCTTCATGATCCAATATTCAATTATCTCATTATCTGTTACAGCTCTCTTATTATTAAACTTCCCACAATTTATAAATATTTTAACAACAATATTATACACTAAAAATCAATATTTATAATCTAATTTGCATAAATTGAGGTTCATTTTCTTTATAAGTAGTTTTTCAAATCAATTCCCGTCATATGAAAGACAATAGAGGTTAGTTGAAATTAGTTATACACATAAGAATTCTTTCACATATTTATCGCTTCGTTTAAGACAGTTCCTATAAAAAAAATGATTTGGTTAGAAAACATACATGTGAATGAATTGCAAAAATGTACCAGACTAAAAATTAGATTAACATAAAAAGTATTTAAAATTCAAGAGAAAGTTGAATTAATAGCGGTTATAAAAATGCATAAGAAACACAGATTTTGAACAGTTATAGCAATAGCTCTTACTTAATTCATAAATTTTTCTATTTCGGTAAAATGATTTAACTGGCTTTGTTAGTAATTCTAAGAATGAAATCAGTTTAAATCATTATTGCAGAATTCAACCTTTTTTTCTCTAAAACTAAATATTGTAAAACCGAATGATGTACGAGTAAATTTGATTCCTTGCTTTTATCTTATTACTAATGAATTTTAAATGATATTGAAGAAAATTAATTTAATAAATGAATTTAAAGAATTGAAAAATATTCCATGACCTAAAATATATATATTTAAAATTACATTGATACTTTTAGTTATTGTGTAAAAACCGTTATAGAATTTTAGTACTTGTTTTAATATAACGACGAATATTATGTAAAGGAACATGTTCTTTATATTGCTTAATTAATTTTGAATTGTAGTTAAAGTACACAAAATGCAAAAGCTCATTTTTCAGTTAAAAGCTATTAAGTCACATACTCTATAGACCATTATCGTACCAGAAATTAATTTTTTTTTTTTTTTTTGGGTGCGCATCGTCATTGCCATGTCAAAAGCAAATTTTATAATTTAGAATTACCACGGTAAAAAAAGTAAATAAAAAAAAAAAAAAAAAAAACAATGCTCCGGCTCATTCCATGTCCGTCGCGAATGAAGAGGATTTTTATCACTGTTTCGAACTATGGTAGATTCGCATGAAAGGTTGCAAAGGTAGAGCAGGGGTATATATTGAAGCTAATACTAAGTAAATATGTATGAAATAAAAATAATGTTTTACAGTTTTAGTCCAGTTATTTAATAGCCACACTTCGTATATGATCCATATTTTAATCAAAAAAACATAAAATTAAGCATGTTGTTGCGAATGTATTTTGTTCTTTTTTTTTGTGATTTTCTGTATCATAAGTGAAGTATATGTTTATGCATAGAAAACCAAAATATTTAAAAGTTCCTTGTATAACGTTTGTAAACATTTTACTGGGTGATGAGTGATAAAATTATTAATAGATTCAACAAAGAAATAAAGAAGTTTATGATGTAATACTCTTACAATTTAGGAATATTCAAATAATGAGCCAATTTTTACTTAAAAAAGTAACTTTTATGGCCATTTAACATTAGCACAAGGGAAGAGACGTAGAATATATTTCATGCAGATAAAAAGTGATTGATTCAAACAGAAGTGAGTAATGACATGAAATACGTTGTTCTCTGAAAGATAGTAAAGTCAGAATATAAAATTAATGCTAGAGTGTTTTGTTATCGAAAAAATGGTTCCAATTTCAGGTGATATTCTTTAACATTATGTAAAGACAACCTTAAGTGTAAGATTTTCAAGTGTCAACCTTCCATCATACGAACTTTTTTGACATGACGCAATCCTTAGTCTTAGAGGACTCGATTCCATTTGTCAGGTGCAGAAATTATTACATTCCGAAACTTAATTTTCGAACAAACCTCGAATACTTTATAACAGTATCTGTATCAAAAAATATTTTAATCACTTGAAAATTTATTTTACTTCTTAATATATTAATGCATCCAATGTTAACTCAGAGGAGTATTATTTTTATTAAAAAAGCATAGTCTTCTCATTTTTCGAAGATAAATTTTTTGAGGATATCTGAAGGAGGTTTGAATTTAAAGAACTATTCGCTATTTTATAAGGGAAAATTATTTTTTATTAGAAATTGGCATACAAATTTATTTCGGTTTCTAACACTTTATAAATAAATGCTAGCCTAAAACTTTTAAGAACATTATATAATTCTTTATTAATTTTCATCATGTTAGTAGGGTCAATTACTTTCAGCTCTAAATCATAAATGACGTAATTCAGTTTTAAAAACTCCCTAAATTTCTTTATATGCTTAAAGGAAAACTATTCTACTCTATAATTAAAATAAGGATTATAATATTTTTTAAAAATTAAATTGCCATTATATGTATAAAATATATTAACGCACACTCTACTAGTTTATAAAACTAGAATCAAATTTAACAAAATTACGAACAATTTACTTTACAAAAAGTTTTATTGAGAATAATACTAAGAATTTAATTAAATTATTCATTTATTTACAAACATTAGATTAAATTTCTTGAAAAACCCTGACGTAATTGAAACATTTTACATCTTAACATGTTAAGAATGTTGCCTATAAACATGTTAATTTCTTTTTTCCTAAAAGAATACTCTAGAGACAAAAAGGTAAAACTGCGGAAACAGTTATATATCAGTTTGATGTTTAAGACATTTTTAAAGATTTTGAATTCTTGGATTTAGCGCCTCATGAAAATGTATCATTTAATCAGTTCAAAGGTTTTTAACTAATAAAAACTTTTTTACTACATATTTCTACTCTTCTCTGTTGCTATTTACTCTATATAGTTAAAGTTTCAAGATTATTAATATAAATTTTATAATTTTTCCTGCATATCATATTATTGCTGTCTTTTAAAAAGTTATTTATATATCCGAGTATGATTTTATATTTTCATTTCATTTCCGGAAATTAAATAAATAATTTATTCCGAAGATATTCATTTTGCATAACAAAAGATTAAATCTCTCCATTTTAGATTACTCGCATGAAATTAACGCTTATTTTTCGTTCTTTCCCAGAAAGAATAAAAATTTCAACTATGTAATCTGTTGCCATTTGTTGAAATCCTACGGTCCACAAAATCAGCAAAGGTTAGAAATAACTATAAAAAATTCTACTGAGCAGAGTTTCTTCAATTTCATCAATGCCATTGAACTGCATCACGTAAATATTTAAGTCTTCCATGAATATTATTCATCAGTACTTTATTTTCAATGTTAATTCCGGATAAAAAGGTGGCATCAGACCGTATCAGTGAGTAGAGACGACAACACACCCAAATTCCGTAACATAGGAAAGAGAAAAACGTGACGTTGTCCGAGGTATATAAACCAAATGTTCTATGAAAGAAATCATCACTTGGGAAAATACTTTATTCTCTTATGGATTACCTGAAGAACTTAGTGATATTAGTAAGTATCTGGCAGTTTCTTTCATCTTGAAGCAAGCTTGAAAGCTCTGCTTTTGATTAACTTCATTATTGTGAAAGAATTGAACTTTTTTCTAAAACTAAATATTGTAAACCGAATGATGTACGAGTAAATTTGACTTTGCTTTATCTTTATTACTAATGAATTTTAAATGATATTGAAGAAATTAATTTAATAAATGAATTTAAAGAATTGAAAAATATTCCATGACCTAAAATATATATATTTAAAATTACATTGATATTTCTTTAGTTATTGTGTAAAAACTGTTATAGAATTTTAGTACTTATATTTATTTAATATAACGACGAATATTATGTAAAGGAAATATGTTCTTTATATTGTTTAATTAATTTTTGAATTGTAGTTAAAGTACAAAATGCAAAAGCTCATTTTTCAGTTATTGTTATGTCACATACTCTATAGACCATTGACGTACTCAGAAATTAATTTTTTTTTTTTGGGGGGGGCGTGCGCATCGTCATTGCCATGTCAAAAGCAACTTTATAATTTAGAATTACCACTTGGTAAAAAGTAAATAATACGCTGTATCAATATTATTTCTCCTTTTTAAAACTGTTCAAGTATTGATATAATTTTATCATGTTATAAAAATTTTAAAGTAAAGATCATTTAAGAAAAATAATTACCATGAGATTAAAATTTACATTTTTTGGATGAGGGTGCATTTATTTAGAGATGCTTCCCCCCTCCCACTTTTCATCTACAAACACTGAAACAGAAGTACTCTTTTAGAGACAGCACAGATTTTGCTATTTATTTCTCAGGAATCGGCTTAACTGAAATATTTTCTTCTCTGCGTGATGAAAAGAAATTTATGCATGAGGAGAAAAAAGTTCTTATGTTTAAAAGTTAAAATAACTTTAATGGTATAATGAAGGAATTATCCTGAAAATTTTCAATTCCGAGAAAAACGCTTGGGGGTGCATATGTCCCTTTGAACTCCCTCCTGGGTACGCCACTGCTATATATGATTTACAAGATACTTTTATGTATCTAATATTAAAAATGTGACAAAGTGAATGTAAAGGCTTACAAAATTATTTAAAATGTGTGCTCATATATTTTATCTCAGAAACTATCCATATCTCTAAAGATATACACAATTAACCTTTAACAAAAAGAATTTGTGTTTCTAAGTTCTAGTGTACCGATTGAAACACGTTTGATCTAACAATATTAGTGAATTTAGAATCATTTTTAGCAGCAATGAGTTACTAAATCCTTTGAAACATTACAAATTTTAACATTTTAACAGTTTTCAAATAGAGAACTATGAAATGTTTACGATTTATCCGTTTTAATTCATATTTTATCAGTTTATTTTCCTCTAAGCCTTTAAAATCTTTTCTGAAGAACAGAAAGTTGATCACGTTTATCTAAGTTAGTACTTCAATGTTTTCTCATCCACTTTGGTGATAAAATCCTTTCATGAAAATTGAGATATAGTATTCATTATTTCAATGAAAAATGATAAATGTTTTTATGCTCGAAAACGTACATCCCTCGAATAGGACTCTGGTGAGTCGTATAATTCTTACACACTAGTAAATCAGCAACCCTAAGGTTATGTATAGTTCTCTTCTCTTCTAGCAACGTTCTGTTTAAAGGAATGATGCATTAACTTCGTATTATTTAGATTAAACTTATAGTTATGTCTAATACCTATATATATATTTGTAACTCCCAACATTAGTGTTAATACTTATATATATTCTTCGCTTTTTTTAAAAAAAAATGGGCCTTCATTAATTAGAAATGTTGTGTCACAAATTAGATAGACAAAAAATGAAGAAAATCGAATAATAATTAATAAAATTCAAATTTAATTATAATAAAATATTATTAGTTTTATTTGGAAATCTTCAGGTATTTAGAGAATTCAATACCTATACAGGGTGTTTCAAAATTCATGAGCAAAAATTTAAGCGGTGATATAAAATATCTGAACGAGCAGTTTTTACCTATAATGCACAGGCGGAGAGCAAGCCGGGAGGCACTAGACGGCGCTGTAAAGGAAAGCATAAAGTGCGAGTTTTCTTACAAATCTTCATTTCTACCGTAAATTACGGGAAGCTTATGGCCTTTTTTTTGATCACTGTACTTCGCTATGGTATCTGAAATGCACAGTAGAAATGTTAAAATCGCCCTTAATACTTTCCATTACAGTGTCGTCTAACGGCTCAACACTTGCTCTCAGCCTATTCATTGTATGGTGAAATCTGCTTGTTTAGATGTTTTCTATCATCCCTTCACTTTTCGTCCATGAGTTTCAAAACACCCTGTAATACAAAAAATGTGGAATCGGTCCTTATATACGTCCGAATGTAAAAATAATTATTAGAAATGTTGAACTATCTGCCACTTCCAACCGGATCCGAGTCAGTGCTAAACTTATAAGCTGGATCTTACCACACATCAATTCAAAGACGATTGTTCTAACTACACTATCATCGTATCACCTAATCTTATCAACGTAATCACATGTATATCCTTCATGATCCAATATTCAATTATCTCATTATCTGTTACAGCTCTCTTATTATTAAACTTCCCACAATTTATAAATATTTTAACAACAATATTATACACTAAAAATCAATATTTATAATCTAATTTGCATAAATTGAGGTTCATTTTCTTTATAAGTAGTTTGTCAAATCAATTCCCGTCATATGAAAGACAATAGAGGTTAGTTGAAATTAGTTATACACATAAGAATTCTTTCACATATTTATCGCTTCGTTTAAGACAGTTCCTATAAAAAAAAATGATTTGGTTAGAAAACATACATGTGAATGAATTGCAAAAATGTACCAGACTAAAAATTAGATTAACATAAAAAGTATTTAAAATTCAAGAGAAAGTTGAATTAATAGCGGTTATAAAAATGCATAAGAAACACAGATTTTGAACAGTTATAGCAATAGCTCTTACTTAATTCATAAATTTTTCTATTTCGGTAAAATGATTTAACTGGCTTTGTTAGTAATTCTAAGAATGAAATCAGTTTAAAAAACTCTTGGCACAATAAATTTGAAATTTACGAAAAAATATTTTAAAATCAGAAAAAAACATTGTAGGAAGTTTTCTGTTATTAACAGAAAAAGTTATTTCAATCGAATTATTTTCAGTCATATAGCTCTATTTTTTTTTTTTTTTTTTTTTTTTTTTAGATGGTTGGGTCTTTTCAATGGCTCTTTGCTTGATAACATTTATTTTTCTAGAAATATTTGTTTAAATTCAAAATATTCTTGCGGTTCAATATATATATTTGAAATTCAAAATAAACTAATATTGTATTTTTGTTGTGCAGTAAAAATAATCTCTTGTGAAATTTCACTACGAGTTTCTAGACCCCCCCCCGGGAGGGAGGGGGTGGGGGGCTCCCCCTCTCCCAAAAAACAAAAGTATGGCAAACTAATTTTTCTCTTCTGTTTAGAATGCAAATAAAAAGTCATTCATTTTTTAATTTTGTTTTTATATAAGTAGAAATTATGTAAAAATAGTTCTACTTTTAATGGATTTAATAATAAATTGCAACTGGCAATTCAATTGCAGCTGCATATATGTAAAAAAAGAGGAGCCATATGTCTCTTAAAAAGAATGTGTGTTTATGTACTTTTATGAAAATACTTTTTTTATAGAATTTTTTACTTTTATGAAAGTAAAGTGTAATTATTATGTTGGAAAAAAATTTAACATGTTAAGTATCACAGCAGGAGATTCTAAGTCTTACACAATCTATTTTCTTGAAGAGAATCTTGACATAGTATCTAGACAATTTTCGTGAATTTATTATATTTACTTTAGGTATTTATTTTCCATATTTCAAATCTATCTTCTGACACTTTCTTTCTACAATAAATTTGAATTTAATAAACCGAAAGGGAAGATTTCATTTGGTCATTTTTGTATGTACTGATATTTTTTTTATGCTCCCCTTTTCTTGTTTAAAGTAATTGTGACTCTAAAACGCTTCAAATTTTGCATATTTTTATTTTAAATTTCACCTTTAAAACTAGAAAGTACTTTACGGATTATGTAAGTGAATAATTTATGAAAATATATAAATTAATTTTAAACTTTTAAACAATTATGCCATTCTGTAGAGAAATATATTAGTATTTGAGTTTTTTATTTCAAAATCTGATTTTTTTTTTAAAGAATTCTAGTACATTTTCCTCAAAATATGTTTTACCCATAGTGCGATGTTTTGTACATTATGAAAAGAAATTACTTCTTATACAATGAAAGTGATTTATTTTGCTAATTAACACTCAAAAATTTTAATTATTGCAAAATGTTCGAAATTTGAAATCAGAACATTATAAAATGCATAAATTTTATGAAATTAAATTTTTATAAATAATATTCATATTCAGTGTATAGAATGTTTTGTTTATAAATATTTTGTCAATTATCAAAGTAATGGTTGCAATAGATTCTATGCCAGATACATCTATATGTATAAGTACATAACATACAAATGTAAATACAACTATTAATTATTAGCTGCTCACGATTTACTATTTATGTTTATAAATGTTACTTTCTTGGAATACAAAAACACGTATGTTTGAATGTTGGAATATAATTTCCGTTACTTTTAATTCGAGAAAGGGTGGGTGATTTAAATTCGTCATAAACTAAAGTCATTTTTCCTTCGTCAAAGGAAAAATGAGAATTCATAGGTAACTCAGTTGCTCTAAGAAAAAATATATACACTCTCACAACAGTATCATATATAATTATTAGCTTACTCTACATAATGTTAGTTAAAAATAAAAGATTTAATAGAAAAAAAATTAATTCGCGCCAATAAGTTGACTTTAATATAGTTGTCGCTAACTATTTTTCATAAATTACAAGTTAGTGTTTAAGAAGCAATTTTAAAAGTGCTTTATTTATTTATTTACTGTTTTTATCGTAAATAAATATATTTTTAATAATTTCAATTTTATTATTTAAGGAGAAACTATTGTATAGTTGAAGAACCGAAACACTTACACAATGAAGAGTTATTTGAGAGGGTGCGAATAATTTAATTAATTAGCCTCTTGAATCAGAGTTTGATTTTTAATTTGTAATTATTATTCTTTCAGTTATGCTGCTGCAGATTTCTATTTGCATCTGAATTGGAAGAGAGTACCTTCGGAAGCAGGATAACGACAAGAAGCAACAACGTAATTGTTCCTTATTACAATTAATTTATAGTCATACGGGGGTGATTATAAAATAATCATAGAATTTTAAGTTATTATTTTTAAAAAATAATAGATGTATGAAAATGAACAATACTTCACGAAATAGAATAATTTTTCAATTTTGTTTTCAAGCAGTTATACAAATATTCCATAGGTTCTTCTTCCATAACATAATAGGCATACAAGTTAAGACATACATATGGAGAATCAAAGTATGAAAATAAAAATGTAACATCACCTTTTTCTTCCTCTTTTTAAGATTAAAAAATGAAAGTAAAAATTTAGGAATCATATCATTTTAAAACCCGATTATTATTTTTTAATCACCCAGTGTATTATTATTATTTTGTAATTTTTTTCATGTCTATTATAACAGCTTATGTAAATATATGATATAAAAGATATATAAACTATAATAGATATAGTAGTAATAAGAGAAATTATATATTAATTTACTCGTATGTATAATTTAATCTTATGACATATAGAATGAATGAAAAGAAAATAACCGTCCTAAAACAATTTTCTTTAAAACTCAAAATAATTTGTTTTCTTCTAGGAAATCGCTTATCAGTATGTTTTTCTCTGCGAATATTATAATCTAAAAATCGTAAAAAACTTTTTTAATCAATTCTTATTATTTGACTTAGTTGTATAATAATATTTTCAAACCTATTTATGCATGGTTTGCAATACTAAAATGTATTACTGATCATAAAAACATTTCTCAAAAAATATTTCTAAAAATACTTTTTGAAAATAATTTGGAAGAGATTTAGTATAAATAATCTGATACTGTTCATAGAATAACATTATCTCATAATCACAATTACCATTTGAAAAAAAACCAGAGTATTGCAGCTGTGTTTTCTACTTTCATAGGAAAATAAATTCAAAAATGTTAAATGCTTTCTTATTCATAGCAGAATTCTTATTTTTTTTTAATCAGTAAAATTGTAGCGAACTAAGAAATAATCCTACTTATTTATTTTCAACAAATGAAAACATACGATGAAATTCTTTAAAGCATCGCATTCTCTATTTCACGTCATATTCAAATTTCTTTCATTGACTGAATTAAAAACACAGCTTTGTGCGATTTGACCTGTTCAAAAAATGTTTTCTTCACGATTCAGTGAATAAATTTATGGATAAATGTTCGCACCAACTCACACGATGGCATTTCGAATGTTTTGTTCTGCATTTATCGCATAAATGAGTTCCTCACGGAGATCAAAAGATTCTATCTTCTGCAGTCTATTTTAACAAAACATGAACAAATATTTTTCCTTTGCTATGTAAAAACTTTTCACTCTTTGAAATATTCACACTTTCTCTTTTTTCTAGACTAAATGGGATATAATTTCAGTTTCATGAATTTACGTCTTAATATCTATCTGCCATTCTAAATGAATGAGCTTAATGTCGATCCCTTGAGGCCTAAAAATATTTTTTTCAAATCAAGATTTTAGCATATTTATTTCATTAAATCCTAAAGCAGGAAAGAATAAAAAAAAGAAGGATTTGATCTTGTTATTTCTTTTTAACATTTGAATATATTTTTAAATTTCTAAGAACTCATTTCTGTATCACTAGAGTGATCATGTAAGTATTTTCTTAAATTAGAGAAAAAAATAAGTATATAAAATCTTCCTTTGATGCTCCTTTTTAAGTCTTTTATTTCCCTCACGTAAATATAAAAATACATTTAAATTTGAAAAAATAAAATTTTACATTCTGAGATGTTTAAATAGAGTCTTCATACTATAAGTTATTCATTCACAAATTCAGGGTAGTATGAACTACAAACAGTATTCCTTAAAATGAAAACTTACCACACTGTGTGAATTAAAATAATTTGATTTAATAACTCAACTTTCGTTACCTTCATATATCGAATTACAATGGACTATTTTTACAGGATGAAAACAAGTATGGGTTCCAATATGA
Organism: Nephila pilipes; assembly: GCA_019974015.1. Taxonomy (NCBI): domain Eukaryota; kingdom Metazoa; phylum Arthropoda; class Arachnida; order Araneae; family Nephilidae; genus Nephila; species Nephila pilipes. Next base: position 182,882 of record BMAW01120698.1, on the reverse strand, counting down.
TGGTGGAAACGTCAAAGTTCAAACTTCTCGAAATGAACCTTTTCATGCCATATATACCGTAAAGAAATCGGAAAAGGAAGAAGAAAGAATCCATTACGCAGTGGATAATAAAGGACCTCGAACCAACATTCATTCTAATCTCATCAACTTTGAGCCCAGATTCGATCCAGCTTCTATCCAGTTTGGAGCAAGAAGATGGCCATTAGATGAACTGAATGACGTCAAACCGAAATCTTTTGCAGAAGCTCTAGCCCCCAAGTATAATAAATTAGAAAAAGAAATGATTGTTCATCCAGGAGTTATTTATTTTAAGCCATCTCAACTCGCTGTTTCTTCAGAAAGTACTGATGTAAATCCTAAAAAGCAAATGAATAGAAATACCGAAGCATTCCTATCATATTCTGTTCCATTTATTGGTCAATTCTCATCAGACTTTGATCCAACCAAAACGCCTAAGAAGCCCCTACCTCAAGAAAAATTTAGCGCAGATTCTATTAGGAACGAAAAAACAGGAAAAGAAAAACTGAATCAAATTGAAACTTTTTCAGACACTACCCCTGTCGAACCTGTGCTTAATTTACCTCCTAGCTCAATGGATAACATTTTCGAATCACAACGCATAGCCTCTCCAGTTAGAATTGTATCTTATCCACAAACGACGACAGAATCAAATTTACCAAAACAATTACCTGTTTACAATACACAACTGAGGCAAAATCTTATCGATTCTTCGATTATTCTTTCACCAAAAATACAAAATATTATTTCTCAGACATTAAATCCAGTAGTGGAACGTATAAATGCTTCTTTTCAAAGAGATAAGGATTCTTTGAGTGTGGAAAGAACTAAAGATAGAGTTTTAAATCAAAAATCAGAGACATCTAAGAATTTTGTTCTAAACCCTGGACTAATCAAGGATAATAATTCTTCATTACAGAAAAATGTATATCAAGATCTAAATCAGAAACCAAAAACATCTATGTATTTTATTCCAAATCTTGAACTAAACAGGGATAGCACTGCCTCACGACATGAGACTTCACAAGATGTACACCAAGACCCAAAAATACCAATGACTTTTATTTCAAACCTTGGAGTGAATGGGGGTGCCAATACCTTATCTCATGAAACTTTAGATCAAGATTTAAACCAGAAACCGAAGACATCTATGTACTTTGTTCCAAATCTTGGATTAAACCGAGATAGTAATTTCTTACCACACCAGACTTCTCACAATCTGCATCAAAAACCAAAAATATCTGTGCCTTTCGTTCCAAAGATTATGTTGAATATTGATAATAATACTTTATACCGAGAAACTGCTGATAATGATCTAAATCAGAAACCAGAAGCTTCTGTGAAATTTGTTCCAAATTTGGAACTAAACAGGAATAGTAATTCCATACTACACGAGACTTTACCAGATCTACCCCAAGATCCAAAAACGTCCACCCCCTACGTTCCAAACCTTGAATTATATAAGCATAATATTACTTTATCCCGAGAAACTGCAGATAAGAATTTAAGTCAGAATCTAAAAACAGCTATGTATTTTGATTCAAATATTGGATTTAATAGAGGTAACAATTCCTTACCAAATAAGTCTTCACCTGTTAAACATGAAATTCCAAAGATATCTATGCCTGTCGTTCAAATTCTTGGATTTAATAAGGATAATAATACTTTGACTCAGGAAATTGCGAATAAAGATTTAAAACAGAAGTCAAAAACCACTATGTATTTTGTTCCAAATATTGGATTAAACAGGGATTTGACATCTATTCAATTCAATAATTTACAAACTCTTCAAAATTCGGTTCCTTTGTCAACCTCCGAATCACTGAATGCTTCTGTCTTTTCAACCGTATTTGATATTTCCATGGAAAACGGTTCGTATTACCATTATTTGTACGTAAGAGGAAATGATTTATTTAATAACTTAAATTACACCGACAGATATACCCAATACGATCCTATCATAAATATATTAGAAGATAATCATAAATCCAGTGATGCCAATCAAACGGTTAAAAACAATAATAGAACAGTTACTGTCGAAGAAATTGAAAATAGTGAAATCCCGAGAAATGCTTCAACGTTTCAAGAATCAGGTGCCTTTTCTGACGTTGTCGATGGTATGAATATCTTCCAAGAGGATTTTCCAATATCTTTCATCAACAAGACTTCTGATGAAATAAAGAATAAATACATCGATCAAACTGTTGAAGACATAATAAATTTAGTTGACATAGAAAATCCTCAACCCGAATTAGATACCATAGATGTTGAAAAAGTAATGATTGTAATTGACGATGAAGATCCTCAATCTGAACCAGACGTGAAAGATGTAGAAAACGAAATTATAACTGATATAGAAAATCCACTGTCTCAAACGGATAAAGAAGAAATTGAAGAAATAATGAGAATAGTTGATGCAGAAGATTCCTTGCCTCACCAAATGGATGTTGAAAAGGTATTGATAGTAATTAATGGAGAAAGCTATCAATCTAAAATAAATGCAAGTGACGTTGAAAAAATAATGAGAATAATTAACGTAGAAAACTCTAATCCCGAAACTATAGACGTTCAAACCACATCTATATTGAGTAATGAAACAGCATACACATCGTCTTCCTTTCTTGAAGATCTTTTCGAAAATAATTTAGGGATGGAAGAATTTACACCACAAAATTTATCCTTAATATATTTCGAGCCAACTCTCCCCAAAATAGGTAGAAGTGACGGAAATGAAGCAGAACTTTTTTTAACAACTACTGAGACACCTGCTAATATGCTCTTTGCCACTGAAGACTCGGATAATGACGCTGATTACAGGCTGAAACAATTAAAAATGAATATTATTGAATCCATGAAAGATAAAGAATCAGTAACTGTTTCGAGCCTTGTTGACGAGCCCACAACATATTCTTCCATTGTAAAAACAAGACCTGATTCTAATTCTGAGATTCTGACTAATTTTAATTCCTACGATGATATGTCTATTATCATTCCTTCTCCCACTATTCTTCCAGATACTATTTTAGTCCAATTGAATGATTCTTTTGAGAAAACAAAACACAGTAGAAAAGATAAAGGGTATTTAGCAGATAATGAGCCTATTGATGTTTTATTCAAAGATGCATTAACAACAGTGAATCCGATATTAAATAAGTTTGCTGAGGATCTTTCACTCGAAACTTTTGAAAATGATAAAGCAAAGTTAAAAGCAAGCTATGAAAATAATGTAATATATAAAATCGAAGATGATAGTGATTTCTTAAATGTAGGCATTGATAATCGAAGATCAAATGAGAAAGCTGAATCTCCAAAATATGAAGGGAATCTAACGAAGTCTCAAAATATGTTTTCGGAGACTCAAATACCAGTACTAGAACTATTTATTAAACATACAATACTGAATGACTTTCTGTTAAAAATTAATAACACTCCCATTATAATTAGAGTCGTTACACCAGATATAGAGGCTGCAGAGTCAATCCCCGTTATCACTAGAATCAATACTGTTGAACAGAAAGTGTTAAAAAATAACATAAATGCAGAACGGAGGGATAAAGTGAGTAGGGAAGAAGGTATTACCACGACTTCACAGGTTTCGAATATTGGTGAAAATAGCAAATTGGCAGATCCTTTTTCGCAATTAGAGATTATAAATTTCAAAGAAACAAGTGGCTATGACAATCAAAATGCGCAAACCCAGAAAGAAGATATGATTTCTACAAATCTTCCACTTCAAATCGTGATAAACAAAATGAAAGATAATGAACTTTCGGAGATAGAAGATAAAAATCTGAATTTAAGTGAACTTGAGTCAGATTATGATGATATAAATCAATCAATATTACTCAATCCCGAAACTGAAGAAAGTAACTTTATTAAAATGGAAAACACAAAAACTACAAGTACACTTCCAAACGCCTTAACAAGCCTAAAAGATTTTAAAATAATTTCTGAAAATCTTGATCGTCATATTATCGAAAAATACCGACCTCAGGAATCCTATTTTCAGAATTCGAATATGCTTCAAGAAACTAAAAACCCATTTCTTAAACTATGGAAAGGAAATTCCGGAGTGAAAATTGTACCTTTCGGAGTGAAAGAAGCCTACAAAGTAATTCCAGTGTTTCAAGAAATCGACAATGATGTAACAACTCCCAAGGAAAGTCAGATCTTCGAGACACTTCGAACTGAAAATGACGGTTTTGAAAGAAGTAGCTCTCATTCTTCAGAATTCGAGACTGGTGTTGTTCCGCCAAGTAGCTTTGAGCAAGCTATTTTAAATCAAGATATGGACTCTAATAACCGTGATGGATTAAGAGGAACTGTACAGTATATTGATTATGTTCCATATCAAGATCTTGAGTACGATAACCGTGTCTTATAATTACTACAGTAAAAAGTTTTCTAGGAAATTTTGTATTATTATTTACTGTAAAAAATGCTGATTGTTGACTTTTCTAAAGTTAAATGATTGTATTTTCTTTTTGTTCATTTCCTTATGCTATGTTTTATCTAAAAAACGTATGTTTCTGGAAAAATAAGCATCCGTACTTAAGACAGAATATTTTAGACAATTTTAGCTCAAACTGTTTTTTGCATGATATTTTGAAATTTTAAATCCAAAATATTGAAAAAGAATCAATTTTAAAAGTGAAGTAATTTTAAAAAATAATTAATTTATAATTTATGTAATATTCTAGAAATTGCATGCAAGTTAAATTTACCTAAATATCAGATGAAACGAGATTGCATTATTATAAAGTAGATGATGCATTTCTTTTAAGAAATCAATTCTATATTCCACTAAGTTGTATTTTTCTTCTGATATAAAATTATTCTTCTTAATGCTTCTGTCTTTCGTATATTGTAAGTGAAAACTAGTATTGTATTGTGACATGTGCCAAATATTCCAAAATAAATATAATTTTCAATAATAAACTGTTGTTTTTATATGTTTGATTTTTATTTTTTTTAAGTGTATGAAAACTTATATTTGCATAATCTAAGTTATCTAGTTACTCTCATATGTAGCAGAAACAGGAGGAATATTATAATGATTTTAAAGAAATTCTTTTATTCTCAGTAATGGAATTTGAAACTCATTTTCAATATTGCAATTTAAAATTGCTTCTAAGTTAAAAAAATAATAATTATTTTTTCATAGTTTTCTTCAAATATACCGAATGGTGAAACACGTTTAAAATATAATGTATTAATTATTGTAAGCTTATTATCAATTATTTATTTTGTTAAAATAGTATATGATGAATGTATAAATACATAAAGTTTTTAATTCTTCCCCAAAATTACTTTCAAAGGTATGAAATATTTCCTGGATCTCATGCAATGGATTCCAATTATTACAAAAAAGCTACCTTAAGTAGTTTTTTCACATATATTTTCTAAGACTTAATCCGAATAATTATTCAACAAATAATTTCTTTTATTAATGACATTGTTTACTATACAGATATCTGAGCATTATTCTTTTGTTTCCAAATTTGTTTATGCTACATTTTAAATCTAGTGATTGCAAGCCTTTATTTTTATTGCAATATTATGATAGTGTTATCTTTCATAGGAAATGAAGACTTGTATGTTCGTAACAGTAATATTATAATTGAATAATTTTATTATTATATCTCCTAATCATTCAAATAATAGTAGTAAAGTTTCAAATAGCTTAAATATGATATTTAATTAGTAAATATATTCTTTTTAAATTATGAGTATGATTTGTAGGAGAACTATCTCTTACAATTCGCTGAAATTCCACGAAAATCTCAACAAAACTCATTTCTAAAATGTTTGCATTTATCTACGGGGAATCAAATGCCAATAGCGCATATATCAACAATTCTTGCAATTTTTTAGCTAAATTAAAATTGGCTGCAGTTATTTTGTACGTAATAGACATCGTATTTCCTATCATTATTACCACTAAATTAAAATAAACTGTAGTTATGTTGTATGGAGTAGAAAAATCCTACTTCTTGTTAATACAAACACTTAAATTAAAATAAAGTACAGTTGCGTGTGCAGTCTTACTTCCTGTCAAAATAATTGCAAAACTAAAACGAACCACAATTGTATTACATGTCACAGAAGTTTTATTTTCTGTCGAAACTCTCATTTAAATTAAAATGAGCTATTTAAAACTAAAAAGTAAGCATATGTAAATTGTAATGAACCTATGTATTTCGCTTCCACATACTGAATTACAAAAATCATTTAATGACTAAGATTCGATAATACTTACAACAAGAAATTTGCTCACACTAAAAGGAATTCAATAAATACATGAATGATTTTTTTGCGGTATTACGTAGAGGCGTAGAAAAACTTTTAAGTTAAAAGTGAAACTTGATTTTTATATGAAAGTTATTTTTTAAAATTGTTGATTGCATCGTCAAAATCTTAATATAAACAAGAACACAAAAATGACAATAAATGATACTTAATGTCGAAGATTTTTAAAACAAATTGTGGTGAATCGAGATTTCTTACAGTGAAACTTAGAACAAAAGCAAAGTAATTGAATGTCCACTTCCTTCGTCAGCATCTTCAAGGAGTTACACTCAAGTAAAAATAGCGCAAGGCGGGATGTGTAATTCACCTCCCCCCCACACACATATGTGTAGATAATTGAACTATTTAGGCTTAACATGCTCCATGCTACATAATTCTTTCAAAAATTAGATACACAAATTATAAGTAAGAGAATACAATTAGATAATAAGTGTATCTCTGTAAGAAATACATTAATTATCTGTTAAATTATTAATTTATTTAATTATCCGTAAAATAAGCACAAAAATATGTTATACATAAATTAGATCCATTGCGTGATTTGTGTCTAAATAATTACAACATAAAGTTGGAATGGTTAAGAAGCACAAGAACATAAAATAGACTCAGATTTAATTCCGAACAATGTACACTCGGCTACGTTATCGCTCGGTTCAGTAACACAAGAGTCTGCCTTAACACTTGGAATCCCTCTATAAACAATGGCTTGCGATATTCCTCTTAGACATTATGCCGTCATCATTCCTTGGCCGCGGTAGCTTAGTGGTCATGGTTTCGGATTCGTGGCCGACGGTTTTCGTTCAGCCGCGGGTTCGATCCTTGGCCGCCTTAGACCTGCCGAGTAACCAGAGCTGATGCACGTTAAATCTGTCGGGGCCCAAAGTCCTCCCATTGGCGTGGTGTGGATGTCAGGAGAAGGGGTCGTCCTTGTCACTTGACCTAAATTCAAAATTACGAGGTCCGTCGCCAATAGCCCTCGTGTTGCTTCTAGTGTGACGTTAATGAAAAACTAAACCAAGCCGTCATCATTCCTATCTATCTTTTAATGAAATTTGGATTAGTCTCTTGTTTGGGGGACGTCGCGACTTCTTGTTAAGATTAGATATTAATACCTTTCTTTCCTCCCTATTTTATACATAGGAATCACCATTACTCGGAAAGTGAAACATTCCGATATGGATTATAGTTTTTTATTTATTTATTTATTTTGTACGAAATTATTTTCAAGATCTCGTGGTCATTGAGATTAGCTGTACGCTCAACTAATATATGTTCGTCAAAATTTGACAGTTATAAAGATTTCTTTCTCGTGTCACACTTATTATTAAAAATAATGTCGAAAGGTTGTAAGCGTATCCTCGATAGTATAAGTGAAAGGCTTATACGGTCGAGGAACATTTCGTTGTTAACGAAGGAATTCGAAAAGGGGAAAGGCAAGCACACATTGTGTGAAAATTTAACTATCTGAGTCCTTTTTTTTAAAGTGGTTGGTTACAAATGAGTATAAGACTTATCACATTGCTTAGAAACTTATCAGTTTCTTCAGTAAAATTTGATTCGTCAATTTATTGCTTATAATAAGGTAATGGCTAGGAAAAGAACTAGACCCAACCTTCTAGCAAAATTCAGTCTGATTTCGAAATTTTTCGTTCAATTCATATTAAAACAGTAACTCGAGGTTAAGTAATAATGGACTCCTATTACCATGTGTTAACAAGGTCATGCTGTAATTATTATCAGATCTACGTTTTAAGTAGACAAATTTCAAACAAATCCAAGGTTTTTTTAAATCTTAATTAAAGTTACAATCTCAGAGTTTCTAAATAATATTTGATTTAATTTCACTATAAAGGGGAAAAGATACCTATTACATGAGAAAAACGCTATCGAATGGAATTTTCAAACATCAAATATTTTTCCAGTATCTAGTAACAAGAATTAGTTTTGGTTAGGTAGTTGACACAATCAAGCACTTGGAATTTCGTCCAAAGAACATGTTGTAACTTATTAAAATATTTTCCTTATACAAAGAGTTATTACATATAACACATAGAAGAAAATTATATAGTGATTGATACAATAAGATTGATACAATGATATACAACGCTTATACAGCACTTTCAATAAGGGAAATATAGGAAAATGTACTAAACATATTTTTAAAGTGGATTCTTTAACAAAAGCTATTCAAAACAAATAAGTTAATAAAAAAATAAACAAGTTTAATTAAAATACATTTTTAAGTGAAAGTGTAAATGTTAGCAGACCTTAATATTCGTGTAAACGTTAAAATCAAATATTGAAAACAAATAAAAAAGACTAATAATGAAAACTGTTTACCTTGACAATAATTGTTGACTTGAAAAAAGGTATTATTTTAGTTACTACGTTGACTTCTACCATATTTTTTCTAATTCTGGTCCAGAAGGCCAATTTAATTTAATCACAAGGTTTGAGTCCATTGAAGCTGTGAAAGACAAAGCGGCATTAGTTCTGAAGGAGCTGACAGAAGATTTCCAACACTGTTTCCAGAAATGGGATATTCGTATGGAGCATGGTATGGATAGAAAATGTATATATATATATATATATATATATATATATATATATATATATATATATATATTATTGAACAACAAGCAACGTCCCTGTGTACCACTAAATATCACATAGGGCTTACAGAAGTAAGTATAAAACAGTATATAACAGTAAACAAAAATAACCAAAAAAAAAAAAACATGTGACTAAACAATGTACAAACAAAAACTAAGAAGGATTATAAATATCTTCGATATATTTGATAAAAAAGGGTGTATATTGAAGGTGATAATTAGTAAATACATATGACACCAAAATAAACTGTTTTACAGCTCCAGTCTCATTATTTATTAGAGCACTCCTTGTACTTAGTACATTATTAATATACTATAGACGTACAAAAATCTAGAAAGGGTAGCGAATTTCAGCTCTTCTTTCAGTAATACTATCGGTACATATTTGTTGGTTACTTGGAAAGAGTGTAATTGATAAATCAAAGGAACTTTATGCGAAGAAAGTAAAAAAAAATAAATAATTAAATGTAACTCACATTAATTTAAAAGAGTAAAAATTTTAATTGTAGTTAACTTTTGATCAAGCACTCTACATAAAAATAAAATACACACACAATCAAAAGTTATTAAAAACTTATTTCTATAACCCTTTCACTACTGGAGGGAGAAAAAGAAAGTGCTTCTCTGGGTCCGCGGCTTCTTACAGCGGAGTGTCACCCTGTGCCCAGAGAATTTTAGGTATTAAGCCTAACTCGCGAAAAAAATTTCTCTAAAATCGGCTATTCATTAGAACACCTTGGCTTTTACATATATTATTTAAAATGCATTAAACTTAATATATTCGAAAGAAAAAAAAATATTTAATCCAAAAATTATATATTTTATACATAAAATTATTACATAAAAATCATATCTTTTAATGGAAATACAAAATATACTTACATTTTTACATATATCTGTTGGTGTAAAAATGTACCATTACATGGAATTTTAAGATATAAAAAATTAATATTATTTTGCTGTATGGTATTTTTATAAAAAAAAATTCTTCAATGCATGGTCTAACGTCACATGTCTTACACACATATTTTGTCAACTTTCGACGCTTAACGCAAGATTTTGAGCAAAGAACACATCTTTTCCTTCCTTTTTTCCCTCCTTTAATGACCATGTACAGATTTGGATTATTTTCACTACCATCACTGTCAGATTCATTCATTAAATCTCAGTATCAGATAAATATTTTCTTTTCGTCATAACCATCGCTACAAATAAAAAACGACCGAATGAAACGAATAAATGAGAGCATCTGCTACCAAAAGCTCTAACCCCCATAAATATCCATAAATTTTCATTCGAACTTCTAAAAAGCAAGCAAGAAAGAAAAAAGCAAATCGATTAAAGTGCACTCTTTAAATCATGTCACGTGTTTTTAACAATTACCCTCTCCCCCTATTGATACCCAGAAGTGAAATCCAAGCCCATATCACCAAGGTCAACACTCCAAATAACCTATCTATTTAGATTTCGCCGAATTGTAACGCCGTTTAAATAACAATAAAAAAAATCAAATAAAACGTTCTCATTAAGCGTATCTCTATTGATACATTGGTCTACAGTAGGCATTCTCAGAGCGTATCTAAGGTTATACGCTAGGCACTGGAGAGCAAACGCGAGCGAATCGCATGTGATACGCTGGGAGGGAACGAAATAATACTCATCATCGAAACAACGTTACATCTAGATGGAATGATTTAAATGAAATGATATATGAAATAAGTTAGTACTCACCAACTGCAAGAAATATTCTTGCTTATGACAAAATTTATTTTGATCAAAATACAAAATCATTATACAAGTCCCATGGGATATTTAAAGAGACAAATAGCTAGACACCAAAAATGAATTATAAAGTAATACAGTTTTTACTTATTTATTTTTCTACGTAATCCTTGCCACCTTCTCTGTACTTGTCTCATCTTTTTTTAGGAAATACTTATCCCTTGAGTGAACATTTCTTTACTTTGAATTAGAAGCCAGCTTTGTATGTTACCCCTTTGCTTTCGCTGAACTCGAAGCCACGCAAAGCTTCTTTCATCATACTAAACAGATAACATTTCGTAGGGGCAAGGTCAGGACAGTAAAAAGGATATGGTAGAAGCTCTCAACTCATTTTGCAAATAGTTTAAAGAGTCCATTATGCCATTTGAGCTTGACTGTTGTTTTGCAGAAAAATCACGTATTTCCTCTGCCATCTCGGGCATTTTCTCTTCAACGTAGACTTGATTTTCTTTCAATCATGTGTAATTAATATAAGTTGTCGGCAATGCATTGCCTCTCTACATAATCACAAGAAATCGGACCATAAGCCATTGGGCTCGTGGTGACGCTTTGAAATCTTAAACTTTTCCAATCATGTGTATAACTACTGCTAAATTTTCTGTTCATCCGAGAGGATATTTCTGGCGCTTTTACAGTTTCAAATGTAACAATCTGATCAGAGAATGTTGTTTTTGAAAAGTACTTTTTTCAATCTTGCGCATCATCTTTGTTACGATTTCAGATATTATATTTGCGTATATATAAATCGAAAAGCAGAATACTAATCTTTGTAGGGTTACCAACTAACCCTTGCAAAAGTTTCAATTGCCGCATTAAGAGTTTCCTTCTCTAAAATTGTTTGTCTATTTAAATATTGAACGACCTTCGTAATTTACAAAAAGTTGTTGGTCCACCATTATTTCTTTTGCAATCTGCCACACGTCGTGGCATAGAATCGTAGGTGCTCTTAACGGTATTTTTCCATAATTCCATGCAGATTGTACTTTGGTGTATAGACCTTGCAATTCTTGTGGTAGCGGTGGAGTCCTGACAGATATAGCATAATCTCATAGCATCTCATAAGTTTTCTATGGATGACTGGTCTGGCGGTGCTTCTGTTCATGAAATAATGCTAATAGCTATGCAATATTTTTGTTGAAATAGAGAACTGGGATGGATGTTCACAAATAGAATTGTCATTGGTATAAAGGCTTCTCTGAAATATCTTTGGGCCGTCAATGTGGCTGCAGTGAAGACCGAAGGTGGTCGAGCATCTTGCGAAATCTCACCACATTCTATAGCGCCTTATTGTCAAGATGTGTGACGAATGAAATATATCGTCCATCGTGGAGCTGACTGCATTGTCTCTACACACGAGTGCAGTTGTCATTCTCATCAAGACAAAAGCGAAACCTATCACTATTGAGGATACCTTGACTTTAAACATGGTTCCTTGCTTCTCTTTCGTGGTACCATTGCTATCTCCAGCGCTACGGTATCAGGGTCAATTTGAGTTAGAACCATCGTGTAATCAGACTAGAAACACGCACCCATCTTCTAATGGTACTGACACTTACAGGATCATTCAGGGAAAACATCGCTGTTCATATAATGTCAGGAATCACAGCAGTTGGTATGCTTCGCGCTTTCTGGACCATTCTTTTATCTAACTTACCTGTATAGTTCTCCCTGAGAATACTTTGTCGTTAATGATAACACCTTTTTACCCGATTCCGTCTACAGCGTAAAACTGTAACATTTTGACGACTTGAAGTGTAAACGGACGGAATAGCCAGCTTCCTTCAAGTAGTTCTGTTTAAATGGCTGTTGTTTTCCTCTCAAATATATTCTGACCTTTAAAGCGAAGAATTAAACTCAAAAACACTATTTAGAATCGAAATTACGTATTTTGCGAAAACCTTTTAAACTATCGTTAGTAGCGCCAGGTGTTTGCTAACATCACTAGCGTCGACGCGGCTTATATTTTAATCATTTTCATATCTAACAAAGACAAAACTGTTTCTTAATTTGCATTTACGTACCTCTCTTCCTTCTAGGTGTAATTTTATTGTGGTTGTAAATGTATCATGCATAAGGTATCATGTAAGTATAAAAGCAGCTTTGATAGTATGAGTAATAAAACTAAACAAGATAACATAGGAAATTTATAGGCAATGTTCAGTTCTGTTAATTAATAAGCTTCAAAGAACATTTCATGTGAAATATTGAATTTCAAAAATTTCATGCTTTTGCCTGTCGATATGGTTTTAATTCTCATTGTATTATTTTTCCAATAGAAATTCTTTTAGCCAATGAACCTAATTAGTTTATAGGAATATAAAGGAAATATAAAGCGTGTTCTGCAACGAACAAAACTCTGATACAATGTATTTGAATATATGTAATATGTAAGGAGAAATGTAGATATCCTTCATATGATTTATAACGGAACAAAACTTTTAAATTTTGGGTAGTTTTAAATGTATTCATTATATTAATAAAAAGGAATATAAATATATTAAACAAGCATAATAGTGAACAAAAACCAATTTTGTGTTTGAAGTCTATTTCCATCGTAGATTTTCAAGCAGAAAAAGGAAGTTTCTTTCATTTCCATTCCAGGTAAAGCAATACGTTAGTGTTCATAATACCAAAGAGGTGTCCATTATTGTGAATTAATACTCGGAATTCGTTCGATTACCCAACTGAAACTGCTAGTTAATAACGAGATGATTCAGTTAGTTTTGATGTTGAAGAAAATTTGATATTTATAATTAAACAAATTACACTTTTAAATAAATTATTTGGAACCTAGATTTCTAAACACTATAAATGAATAAATAACATATTGATTCTCACACAGACTTGCAGATATCAGAAATAAATTCTTCGGAAAACACTCTCGAGTAAACTTCATGTATCAAGATGTTCGTGTCAGCATGAAAATCGTTAGAAGTCATTCCTTAACTACAAAATGGATTCTAACTTTCTTATAAACTCCATTTAATCAATTGTAACTTCAAAAATGATTATATTAATATAGAATCAATATTGAATATCTAAATTAGTTTCTAAAGTTTTCTATTTTTTAAAGTTAGCTTTATAAAACTGAGGAATACACAAGAAAGTTACATAGAAATTGAGCCTCAAATTATACATTTAAAATGCAAATTTTGAATTTAATATTTACAGAAAATAATTTTCTACCTTTTTTTTTCAAGTTTAATTATGTATTTGCTTGTTAAATATTTTTAATTTGTAGCATTAATCCTGTTTTAGTCCAGAATTTTTTTAAAATTTACTCTCTTGATAATAAAAGTTAACACTGCAATTTTTTTAAAAAAAAATAGAAACTGAGTAAACATTGAAATATTTTTCATTCATATCTTGAAGAACTCTTTTACAAGAATGATTATTTATTTTTAATCGCTAAAAATTTTAAAGAAAATCACAGGTTTTCAAAAGATTGCGAATAAAAATCACATTTTCAGAAATTCTATTTATTTTCCATATGAAATACGATTCAATAATTCTAAAGGCTCACAGTCTGTACAAATACATTTATAGTATTAGTTTTAAATGAACTAGAATTAATCCAGTGTTATTTAAAATGGTTTAATGAAACCGAGACGCTCTCGACAAGGGACTATAATCTAACACCAAGTAGTATACTAAACTGAAATAATTGTCATTTTTTAAATTATAAATATTGCAAGTCATAATGTAACAGGTTATCTGTATTATGTATCTGTTTAAGTAATGAAAATTCCATTTATGTACATAAATATTTATGTAGGAGAACTAATAATCATTAGCTGCATTTACATTTGTAATTCCATAACTTAAGTCTTTTATCTTGAATAAATGTACTGAACACAATTATAATTTCGAAAACTGAAACTAATAAAACTTTAAAAATAGTAAGCTTTGTTATATTCAAATTTCTCACAATGTTTTACAAATATTGTGTCTCATCTAAAATTTGTAAGTATTTATAAGAAAAGAAATATGTTCACTGAATATAAAATAACTTCATTCTGTTATATGGAAAATAACAGCATTATGTAAAGAGTCTACTTTCAAGAAAATGTGCCAAAATTCTAGAAAAACACATTTTGAGAAAAATGCAAATACAGATTTTTTTTATGCCGTGACGCGTTTGTTAACAATCTTAAAATTCAATTTTTGAACATTCTATTTATGAAATTATCACGGATAAACATCTAAGAATTCAACAACGTTCCCTTTAAATTTTAGAGGGGAAATAAAAAAAAGTGCAAATTGTAAAGTATTTAAGCATCTCAGTTACCTTAAAAATGATTTTAAAAGAATTACGAACCTAGATACAATACTTATTGCATTTATTTAAGTTACTAGCTAAGTTATTTAAAAGTTAATTGTTCTAAATACTGTAAATATTTTTTTAAATATTAAGAATAGATGACGTTTGAAAAAAATTGAAGATGTATAACTTACAAATTCATATCGGCAATATATTGTGACATAAAAATAGAATTTTCTTTCCCTTTAAAAGAAAGTTTTTCAATAATATTTCCTGTAATATTCCTATAATTTCCTATTATGACTTACATAAGCTTATCTACCACTCTTTTTTAAATAGATGAAATGAGATAACAATTTTTAAAAATAATGGTAATAATATAGGTGTGCTAATAACTCACCAAAAGTCACACAGTTTTCGAAGCATGTACCAAACAGATACTGTTTCTAGAGTTTTTTTTTATTGTAACCTCTAAAGAGTTATCTAATAAACGCAACTGCAAACAAACACGAAATCCGTCCCTTAATTAGCAATGAACGAGGTGAACGGTAATCTCTCTGTAGAACTGACTTTGCATTGAATTTCGCTGCTAATAAAGGGAATATTAAAGAATCTTACAGTTTACTTAATGAGCTTTCCTATCCAACAAAACTTACTTAAATAAGTTCTTATTATTTTATTGCTGCCTCTAATACTTACCTACTAAAATTTTCGCTAATTAACTTCTCCCATTTGCATAATACTTTTAAAACTTTTAAGTAATCCTAATCTCCCTACGGAAATTAATTAACAATGACATTCCATGTTGTTAAATATCTCTAATTACCGCCAAATTATTTATGTTTGTGCTGAAAGCTTAATGTTTATGATCTATAAATGTATTTTAATATTAACATTTTGTAAATGTATCTGTCATTCTAGTGAATGTTTCACAATATCGTTGATATAAATTCAAAAATTATTTCTCACTTAATAAAATAATAGTCTTGAATTGAAAAAGAATGAATTATACGTTGTATACGTTTCGAAATATTTTAATGAAAAATAAAAACCGATATTTTGATGTCAGGCGGGAAAAAAACATTACTTTTTGCCGCAAAAAATATTTCATCTAACTTAAATCCATAATTGTATAAACAGTTTTTGAGTTCTTTTCAAACTGAGAATTAAACCCTTTAATAATGTACTTTGAAATTTAAATCTTCTTAAAATATTGTAATTTAATGTCTCATGACTATCTAACAATAAATATAAAACTTTGCATTTTTTTAACAAGTTATCATCGCTAGTATTTACATCATCTATCATTTATTGAATTCTTTCGTTTATTATTAATTTTTGTCTCTGATTCTAAACTATGAAGTGATTTTAATAGGGGGGAAATCGAAAAACAATATTTTTCATCTATGCCTATGAATTTTTGACAGATACTTAAATATTTTAATACGAGTCATATACATATGACTTTAATATCACATTTCTCATTTATTAATTCATTCCACTTCTCTTTTTTCTGTTCAAATAAAATATATGTGAATGAGTATGTCTATTGATACAGAATTATACTTTACATAACATTTTATTTTAGTAAAGTAAATGAAAAAAAAAGGTTAATAAGGGTAATATATAATTCAATTTACCTCTGTCTTAAAATTAAAAAAAGATACCTCATTTTAAATTATTTGTTTTGTTCCATTTTTCTACCATTAAATTCAAACTTATTTTGGCAAAAACCATTTTTATTTTAAAACTCGGATTTCGTGTGTAAAAAAAGATAAATTTAAGATATCAAACTCAAATAAACTCAAGTATTTTACTATCTCATTTTCTTTGTGTTAGCCTGGCACAAAATACTCCATTCAGTTCGCACGCATAACCCGTAGAGTAATAGAATATGTCAGGTTACCTAACTAAACCTAAACAAGAATAAAGTGTTCCATTATAATAAAAATTCTTTACTTAGTATTTTTTCTTGCTCATTCCTCCGAGGATCGCTTTCAATGGGCTTAAGAATTCGATGACGATGAACACAACACACCCTGAATTCTCCAAATAACCCGAAAGAAAGGCATGAAGCGTCCGAGTATAAAAGTCTACTGCGTAATGGAAGAAATCAGCATTCAGTCAACTTCTTCCTCTAATGGATTACCTGAGTAGAACTTCGCTTCTGGTAAGTAGATATTATTCAATAGCTGTTTCTGGCATTTCAATACTACTCGACAAAAAGATATTCGAACTCGCATATCGAGAAGATTAAATATGGAATAGGTTTATTTCGCTCTTAAAGAGGGGAAAGTAGTTTTGTGAAGCAAATATTTCTTCAGATTACTTAAAAACATTGAATTTATCTCAAACACAGCAACTGATCTGATAAGTATCCGGTTAAATATAAAAAAGGAGTTTTCTTTACAAAAATATTTGTATTATTATAGATATACGTAAACATATTTTTATATTAATGTAGATATACGTATACAGTAATTCCATGCAGTGTTTTTAATTGTTTTCAAAACTGTTCATGAAAAAAAAATTGTTGTAGATTTCAAAATAAATTAAACTATACTTTATTTTAAATCAGTTTACAAAACAGTTTTAGTATTAAATAAAAAAAAGAAAAAGAAAAATTAAAATTAGCCTAATATCAAGTAAAGAATATAATTAAAGAAGAAGTTTTACAAGAAATGTACATGTAAAATTATTTGAAAAGAATTTCTTTATATTTTTTTCCCATTTTAATGGCAATGCTTTTAATATTTTAGATATGTATACTAACAATGTGTATTAAATCCTCAAATTTCTAAAACAAGCTAAAAATATTTTAAACGAGTTCTTAAAACAACAAAACTCAAAAGACTTGAAGTTAAAATTTAATGTAACAAAAAGTTTGTCTTTTCATGTCATGAATCGAGAAAATAGTTTTAAAAATGTGCTTTCCATCAAAATAGAACAAATTGTTTTGGCATAATATGACTTTGGAGCAACACAATTTAAGAATAGGCTTTTAAAAAATTAACTGAAGATGATAATGCTTGAAAGGAATATAAAACATAATTTTATCAATTCTTAATTTATTTATTCTACAATTTTGTGTGTCTGTATGACATATACGAGGTTATAAAAGAACTTTTCTTTTCAAGAAATAAAAAATACTTAAGAGATCGCTTTCATAAACATCTCAAATCATAAAAAAAAATAATTTTTCGCAGGAAATTTAAATTTGAAGTTAGCATATAATTTAAAATGACAAGAGGAGAAAGACTTATTATTGTGTAGTTAATTATCTTTAAAAATAGAAAACTTTCGGGATTAGGTAATTATTTAAAAATAAATATTTTAGTACTTTATCATTACTATATTATAAAGTAGAACTTTGAAAAGTATTTTCAAAATTTAATATTAAAATGAAAATACTTATTTGACTAATGTCTAAAACTTCTTAGAAAATATTTTTTATATCCTTGAAGTAGGAAAAAAAATCAAAATGTGTGCCAAAAATTACTTGAAAGCAGCATTGAAAACCTGATAGGTATACAAAAGTAAACAAAATGTCTTCGTATTCAAAAACTGAGATATGAAAAAAAATTCTTATATAAGATAAAATTCTTATATAAGATAAACTTCTTATTTTTAATCATGGTGCTGCAGATACACATTTCTTGAAGTGCTTTGGAAACATTTTGTAATACGGTATTTTTTTCTTTGTAAAGAAGGCAATCAACATAGTGTTAAATAAAAAAAAATACCTCTTACACAGACAAATTGAGAAAATATTTCCCTGGAATAAAAAAGGCACTTTCTCATTTTGTAAGCTTTTGACAGATTTATCACTAAATAAGGACGACTTAGAGGGTATCATATTTTATTTCTCCATATATTAAAAAACATTTCTAAAGTTGGTCGCCAACATCATAGTTGTAACTGACAAGAATGATTAAAAGCCGCTTTTCAATTTCGACTTGTTGCTAAAGTTGTTTCAAAAACTTCGAAAGATGTCGAAGGAGGGTTTAATATTAAAATTGTATTCGTTAACTATTATGTATCATACAAGCGATATTTAAATAAAAATGTATTATTAGTACATTGGAAATATATTTTGTCTTTTAAACTATTAACCACTGAATTTTCTTCAGAATTTTGTCTTTTTTTATTACTACTATTTTCCATTACTCTACTTTTTGCCTTTCTTTTAAAATTAAATGTAACGACAAGGGATTGTGAATGTGTAAAAATTACCATCACAATTTATAGTAATTTAGGAATACTGAAATGTAATACTTAGTGTATATAGATTACTAAAACAAAACTTAAAGTAAAATTGTAATAATTTAAGTAACTTTCTAAAGGCTGGTTTTGTTCTTTAAAAGTGTTAGTCAATACTAACTATTATAACTTTAAATAGAAATTTCAACAACGGTACTTTAAATAATTGCTTCCTTTTCCTTAAAAATTTGTATTCGACTGAGAAATTTTCTTTACATTAAATTGCATGGACTAGAAAATCGTTTGCTTAGCACGCTTTCAGATTTAAAATTTTCTGAAACTTCCCAAAATATTTATAATAGTTTTAAGTAAGTTTTTAAATTATGAAAATAAGTAATTTTTCCTCATCAAAATATGGGAGGATCTCGGAGTTAGAGATATTTTCTAATTAATACTAGTGAAATACAATGTATTTTGAATTGAAATGTTGTTTGCTGAAGAAATCAAAAATTCGAAATGTTCGCTTACCTATGAATAATTTATGGGTAGAAAATCATCTTTCGAATTTATAATGCATTATTTATAATATTTGTACATTTTCATAACTTTCAATAAGTTGAAATTTCTCAAGTGGCTTGTATATTTTAATGGATATTAGTTTCACGTTTTGGTATATTTGTTACAAATATAGTATTTCTTAGATAAAATATTAAACTTTTAAAATAAATTTATGATGTTTTGAGATTTTATTTTAATTGCAAAATATAAATAATAAAAATTTAATTAATGATTGCTATTGAAATGTTTTAGGCTAATGTAATATTTCTGAATGAAATGCTTGCTATTCGTTACCATTAACTTCATAAGTTTGAAATTTTTTTACCTTATCTTATTTATAATTCCTTTTAGAAAAATTGCACTAAGAAAAAATTCGTTTTCCTGCTTACAAAATATATACTTTTCTATGTATATAATTAACAGGGAAAATATAATACAAGTCTGTGCAATAAATTAAGCTTAAATATATTGTTTAAGTTAAAGTATTTAGAGCCATAAAACATTATTTTTAGGCCTTGATGTAAGTTTAAAAAATATATGTTTAAATTTATATCAATAATTGAAAACTTACGATTATAATACTCATTAGAGTATTATAATAGTAGAAACCCAGCAAAACACATACTCACACACATTCAATACATAAACTCAAACAGATTTTTTCATATTAGTGTTACTAATCTTTATAAAAATCTGAAGCTTTATTGATTTATACGTAATCAAGAAATTTTTTTCAGCTTAAGTTTAACATATGCAAGCTCTTAGAGCGTCTAATCTAGCAATAATTTATTAACTTAATTTTTACATCCAAATTCGTTGTATTATGGAGGTATTTCAATGGTAATATAACAAAGCAATCGCGTAATGTAATTTATAAATTGCGAGATTCATTGATTCAACGTTTAATATCACACGTAGATGCAACATGAGAACTATTGGCGACGGAATTCGTAATTTTGAGCCTCGTTTAAGCGACGAAAACCACACTTTGCTTCACCTTCCTCTCCAAATTTTGGTTATTATCGTTGTCGGATTGCAGTTTTGGATCCTAGGTCCTCATAACAGTGCTGTGAAGCACAATAGAAATTTATGTACGTAAACTCAATTAGCAACAAATCACAGGAAAGTTACCAGCTTAGATATCGTTCTCGTCACTTAGCTCTAGTTAAAAATTGCATGATCTGTCATAATTATCCCTCTTGTAAAAGCTTTCACATAGCTGATTGTAGTTAAATCTTATATGTTAAAGCTTATATTTTGAAATAAAAATAGTCAATAAATTACTTTAAATGTCTCATACTTATCAAATTATTTGGTAAATATTTCAATATCCAACAAGGGAACTGCTCGGCTATTGAATATCAATGCATTATTTTTCAAGCAAGAATGAATTATTTTTTTAATGACATTTATTCATACGATACATGTACACTTTATTCAGATACGTCGTAGTATTGTTTGTCTGAAAGTTTGATTGTAATTGGGAATATTTTCTGTTTAATTTTCAATGACATCGCTCCAAACCTGTGAAATGTCAGCAAAGTCATCAATTATTCGAGCACATGTTTATATATGTACGCAAACAGCATCAAGAAAACAATTTTGAAATAAAGTTAAGTATACAAATATTAACTCAGGAAATGAAATTTAACCATAATTACAAAGTCTCATAGATGAACAATTTTGAATGTGCATCGCCTGGATTCAATTCTTTCATTATAGAGATAATAATCATTTATTTATTCTTGTGCAAAGATATATATCTGAAAGCTTCATTAAAATTTATATTTATCTTAAGTCTTTACCTTCAATATTCTTCATCTCTGAACACATATGTAATAAACAAAATTTATTTTTAAATATACATCAATTAATTATTTCATGGCTTCTTTTATATGTTATAATATTTTTATGTATTACTTCAAAAAATATAAAAAAAAATATTCCGTATTAATTACTCTATAAAAATGGTTCTATATTAATGGTTCTCGTCTTCGTAAATCTTTTTTTAAAAAAATAGCTGCATTTATTATTGTTATTAAGTTCGCCCTCTTTAAAGTAAGTAGATTTTTTTACAGAAATTTTCCTAAAAAATGGAATTATTACTCAACAAATAAGAAAATAGACAATCGACCTCGTTAATTTGGATGCTTGTTATGATAAGAACTTTTAATGAAATACATTTATATTTACATGAATTAAAATACTCGTATTATTCGAACTTTTGAAAATCAATTAAATTTTGTATTCCGTTGCTTTCGTTCTAATTACCTTAAGTAAATGAATAATTAATTTTAATTACTCGGTCAATAGTATTAAATTTCTTTCAAATTTTAATTTAGAAATAATAACTGCGTCTATTAATTTTGGTCCATGAAATGTAATAGTAATTACCATACGCTGAATGCAAAAAAAATGCATTCTTAATTAAAGTTTATCTAATTGATAACAAAAAAAAACAATGTGAAACGCTCAGCAAAAAATTATCATAAAAAGTATTCGAAAATAACGAGCATTGCGACTGAAATAAAAACAGCAACTATGCATAAGCATTTATTTTTGGTATGAAAAAGCTCATTTGTTATTTAAGCATGAAACTTACGTTCGGTAAAGTTTTCTTGTTTTTAGATTGAAGATTTATATTCAAAATTAATTTCGCTTAAAGATATTTGCTCAAAAATTGATAACAATTATTTAACTCGCCAGTAAATTTGTAATGAATAAAACATCCTTCAATAATTAAATATATTTTCATTATTTCTAATTTAAATGTTTTCGAGCTTCCATTAAAAATAACTTCAATTAAAAAAATTCCTTACATCCTAAGGCTCGACTAACTACCCAGACAATTTAAGTAAATTGGAAGAGATGCCCTAATTAATTCTTAAGTTCGATTTGTGGTTTAAATACCAATATATTGCATAAACAAATCTAGAATTGTTAATGCATGTAAGTTATATATTTGGAACTTTTCGTTTAAGATCGACACTTTTTGGGGAGCTTTCTTGGTCTATTTTCCAACAATAATTACCTTTAAGGAACCTGAGAGGATTCGCTCGATTCTGAATGTTTTTTTTCGTCAAAAGTGTGATAGAAATTTATCCAAAATGCGCTAAACTGGTGCCGGAAATGCGTAGCATATCCTTTACTCGCCACTTTTTTTTTGTAAACAACAGAGAAAAAAAAATACTATATGCTCCATAACGCCTCTCTTGTAGAATCAGAGTGCAGATTGTTAGATGAATTTGAATCAATGTCCCATTAAAGTTACTCAATATACTAAAATTACCTCGTAATTTGGAGCGAAAGTTAGCTAACGAGAACGATACCTGAGTTGGTACTTTCTCTCCTAAATTCCACATCATTTCAGATGAGAACTTGAGGTCTAATTTAATTTAATATGCAGTAGTTTCCCCCTCCCTCTCCCTATTACCCTTCTCATAGAATAGTGGATGAATCAAAATTTGATTCTCCATGACTGTACTTGAATCTTCGGTCGTGATTGAATCAAGGATGATAATTAATTTCATCTAATAAACGTCTCATATGAAAAGCTACACTTTAGGTAAGGCTAATGGACGCTTAACGAGAACTACTATCCACAAGTGACGAGGCCACCTGATATAGAGACTCGTTTCAAATCTCCAGAACGAATTGCATTATGTTCCTTTAGATTCAGTAGAACTCAATAAGCAATATTATTCAGAAAACAGAACAATATTATTCAGAATCATCATAAAATCAGTAATATTCTTAAAAACTGAATTTTTCAAAATTCCAGCACTCAATTATTGTAACTCAGCAAGACTACTTCATCAGCTGGTTATTACAGTCCATCAGAACAAACCCTAAATCAACTCACATATTTTCATATTATTATAAGCTAGTTATTTCCATCTTTAAGAAATAGCTCGTCTTTGTTTGCAAGATCACTTTCTGTGCAATTGAATTTAGTAAACTAAATTTTGGAACTAAAAAAAAATATTTTTGAAAATAAATAAACAAAAATATCTTCTGAACCATAATAAGCAATTTTTTTTGTGATTTATATCTGATTAATACACGAATTTTTAAGTTAAAATAAAATTATTACTTACAACAATGTAGCATTGTACTATAACTCTATCATTAAATACGTATTTTTAAAGGATCTACCCTTAAATTGGAATTTTAATTAACTTAAAGTAATTAGGCTAATACACTTCGATGTATCTTTCGTCAAATAATTTATTAAACGAGTAATTGCTCTCTTGTTAACGAAAAGCTGATAAAATATTTCATCACACTTATATACTCCAATTAAACGTAATTCAAAAACATTTTATATAGTCTTGTTAAAATAACCGAAGACTCAAGAGAAGTCGGAACTTGAATGTTAATTAAAAATTTAATAAAATATTTCCCGAATTTTGAGGGATGCAGAATTCTTAGTGGAATTTAATTGCTAATTAAACTGTGGCTTTCATAATAGGAAAGTGACGTACTCCCTTACAAGATTTTGAAATCAGTTATAAATAGTGGAACATGTAATCCAGATTTATTTTAAAAATAATAATAATTTTTATTCAAAATTTAAAAAAGAACTTAATTACTTTAGTACACAAAGAAATCTGTACTCAAATTACGATAGTTAAGATTAAAATTAAGTTGAATGGGCCTTTTAGAAATTATTCCACTTATATATTAATAGATATCCTATCGATTATAGATTTCCTGAGACGCATTTTACAGTATTTTCGATATTACAGTTTAAGTGGTCGTAGTTATTAGGGTTTTCGGTTCGTCAATATCCACCGGTATCGGCGGTGATTGTAATTGTTTATTAATGTCACACCGAGTAACAAGAAAAGGGCTGTTGATGATGGACATCATAAGTTTGAACCTCGGTCAAGAGACGAGGATGACACCTGAGCTGGAACTTCCTTCTCCGAAATTTCACATCACGCCAAAGGGAAGATTTGGGATCAAGACCAGATTTAACGTACATCAGCCCTCCTGCACGGCAGGTCTTTAGTGGTATCAGGGCTCAAATCCACGTCTCCTGACCAGTATTGGTGAAACAAATACTTCATCTTTTACGCAATTCCAAAGAAAACTAAATCACAGGAAGTTAAATCAGGGTTTCTTGGGGGTCCCTGATTAAGATCAAGGTCATCACCTGCTCTGGAACCAAACCTCTCTAACGTAACAATGGATATCTTTTGTGTTCAGGTGGAGATCACATTGAACATTTATAATTTCATGAAATTTAAATTGTTACTTTTAGTTTAATTTATTCAACAGTATACTGAAACTTTTTTTTATTTTTGTAAATGTAACTCGATTTTTATGAAATGTTAATAACGATTTACTTTTGTTTAAGAATACCAAGACATACGGAGAATAGTAAAATTAGAGAGAGGCTATTATTTTAGTTAACTGAAAAATGTACCTGACCAATTTTCAAAAATTTATTTTGTTTTTCCGTATTATTTTGATTTCTGCCTTCACCAGTAAACTAACTTAATTTTAAAAAATATGTCATGATAAATTTCTCCTAATTTTTGAATTGGATTGAAATAAAATACATGCAATACATGTCTGATTCCTGCTTTCACAGCTAATGAACTCAATTTTCAAAAATATGTCGTAATAAATTTCCTCCATTTTTTTATTGGATTGAAGTATAAGAAATAGAAAAATTAGATATATTATTTACTTATCAATTTATGTATTACCTTAAATCATAAGCAAACTGGAATCAAGATATGACTGAAAATAAATAATATTATTCAGAACATTAAGCTTTCTTTATCTGCCTCAAGAATTTCAAACTACGTTTTTTTAGCTTGGCTTCCTTCTTGGAATGTTTTGGGGTTAAATGATTTTAATATTGATTTACTATTTTTGCCGTCTAAGGAACTATTGTTTTAGGTGTATCACTTTTGGAGTACCAGATTAATTTTTGGATCAGATTTTCAATTTTTTATCGTCTGCTTCAATTTTAATTACATTTAGCTTAAATATATTCAATTTAATAATTTATTGTTTACTTTACTTTTAATATGGGAAAAGTTTATTATTGTTCATTTCTCTCTATTTTATCGTTTACTTTAATTCTTACATTTAATTGAGTAATTTAATAATAATTACTAAACAAAGCGCACCTTGAGTGGCTAAAACTGTTTTATAGAACTTTTTAATTTGCTTTATTACATATATGTTTTAAAATTATTAAAAGAGTTATTATTATTTTCATGCTTAACAATGCTATTTTAATCATTTTATAGAACAACAGTCAAATATGCGAAAGAGTTTTGTGACACACTTGATATTAAGTACTATTTTAAAAAATATTGTTCTTTAAATACGCAAAACATTTACTTCTTATACGTAACAACAATACACAGAAAATAGTGAGCCAACTTTTTGGGTGATATCACTTTATAATTTTTCTGAAAGAAAACTTTATTGGTCTGGAAATTTTAATTTTTTTTTCTTACAAAAATTTTATTTCTCAAAAATTTCGATATTACTCTGAGTAAAAAGAACTTTTAGTTCACCGTATGCACAGTCAATCCTTAAAGAAATATTAAAAATTTGAAACCACACAATGTAAAAGTTTTCTTAAAAATGACACCTAAATGCAAAAGTGTCTCAAAAATCATGTGCATATTGAACTAAGAGGGGAAAAACTTCTTGATAACGAAAAAATTGCTTTTATAGCTCTATATAATGATTAAAATATCATTATTCAGCACACACCAAATTCAAACTCTATTAATAGCTTCAAGAAATATATGATACAAAAACAAAGGGTCTTAAATATAGTATTTTACCATTTGAAGCACGTTCTGATATCTTTAAGTACAAAAAAAAATTCTTGTTATAGTTAAATATTGTGAATTTAAATTTCGATATTGATTTATATCGTCAGTATTTCTTTCCTTTTCTTTATAATTATTTATTTTTAGAATGCAATAATATGTCACTATAAATGTACATTTTCTATAATGTAATCTACGGTTTCCAATATAATAAATTTAGTGGTATAAAGAACATGCACATTTGTTATTCTTTGAGTTTCTATCACTACTGAATTGATACTTATTGTATTCTATGAATTTTGTTTAACTGAATATATTTTCCTGTCTAATACATAATTTTATACTACTAGATTAAGCTTCGTATGTTATACAATTCTTCAATACCAGGCTTCTACTAAATTACAGAATCCGTAAATTTCATCTGTTGCATTTAATTGTTCAATTCATTAACAGTTACATTAAAACAGGAATAGAACTCAAGTATTAAAGATTAGATTGAGAAAAATATGAGTTATCATAGCATTAATTTATTGTTAAGCATTATATTTGATTAACAAAAGGATAAGATATTAAATGCTCTCTTTTAAGAGTTTAGATTGATGAAACTTAATCACTTTATAGATAAAAATAAAATTATATTTAGTGGTCTGATTCATTAAGTTTATATAGTGATTTAAGAGTCTGATTAATCAATAATTATATTTATTATTAAAATAATATTATTATAAAAAAAATCTAACAATATTTTTTTTTTCATTTTCAGCTCTGTTGCTGTTTGTTCCTTCTTGGACAAAGTACTGCTGAATACTTCAACAGCACAAAAAATGATGTAAATACCCTTAACATTTACTGTTCAAAATATAGATTTGCAAAAAAAATTTATATCAAGAAACAAAAGGAATTTGTTTCATGAAATATTTAAAAAAATCTTATTTTCCTTGCATTTTGAATCAAATAATGTATTCCATGTCTCAACTGCATGATAATTTCTTATTTGTTGTTATTTTTCAAAATGTATGTTCATATTCTCGTATTTACTTTAGATTAATTAATAGTAAAATTATAAGAATTAATCAATAAATAATTAGTTATTTACTAACAATTAATCAAAAAACTTTATTAGAGTCCTGATATTCAAATATTAAAATCAATGCAAAATGGCTATCCATAAAAACGTTTTATTTTGACCACGGATATTTTGTACATTTTTCTTCTTAATGGAAGAATTAAAAGATAGACAACGCTTATTTTAGAAGTTTTGTTTGATTTATTGTTAAGAAAGTTCCCGTTTAATTAAAAGAAACATTTTTATGCCATTAAACCAATGAAGTAATTATTATTCATATCTGTGATCATTATATCGCGTTTTCTTGCTTAAAAATACCATTTAAATATTTATCCATTAATCTTTTGTCAGCCTTAATGCAATTTTCCCTGAAGCAATTATGACGCTTTCGACTTTGACAAATTTTCTAATTCAATGCAATTACTTTTCAATCATGATGAATTTTTGTATTAAAAATAATTAAACATTAAATGTTATTTTTCTTTCTTTATTATGAGCTTATTTACTTGTATGTATTACTTATTTATTATGCTTTCTAAGTAGTTGTATCATTTATATTTTTATCAAATTATTTAATTAATGCTTTGGAATGTTGTTAACCTTTAGACGATGGAGAAGAAAGTACTTTTGAAGACAGAACTTTTTACTCAGTTAATTTCTTCCTTTTTTTTGTCAATGATTGACATTTCTGAATGTCCTCTGATAATAAGGTTAGATAACGAGTTGGTCACCCACTAGGCAGAGGGAATTTTCAAAGTTCATGAACTACCTAATAACCAATGATTCCATCTGTTTTTGGGAAAGTTCCTTTTGAAAGAAGAATTATAATTATCGTTTCGATTTCAAATCAAGAATTTTTTTAGAAATATGTTACAAAAGTTAATGGCATTTTCTTTCCTACAATTAAATTCTATCTTCCTTATTACCACAATTCTTTCAGAAAATTAATCTACTCATATGCAATAAATAAAATAAAAAAACAATTGTAATTTTTTTTACTTAACAATAGTTTGATATGCAGCCACCATATTTTATACAGAGCATAATTATATGACCCAATTATCATACCATATTATATGCAGTAATTTAATTTATTACATAGACGATAATATATTATGATTAATTGATTTTTTCGCAGAAGAATAGTCGAACTTTACTGGCATTTTAAACGCAGATTTATTTGATAAAAAATAAACTGAGATGACTAATTCAAGCAAACATAACGATTATTCGTTTTGCTTGTGCGAACGTTGTCAGAAGGGGGAAAGAAAGAGATTTCTAACCCTCTGAAAACTAGAGGGATGAGTCAAGTGATTGACGTTTAGGGGTTCTAACAAGCTCCATGGTTGTTCAAAAGAAGGAAAAGAACCATTAGTCCGTTTCTCAACCAACATCATCCAGAAAGAAAAAGTTGCTTTTGGTCACGAAATCAACCACCCGTTCTAAAATGATAAAATTGTTAGCTTGACTTGTTTATGAAACATCTTAAATATGCAAATTATTCTGAATACCGTTTAATTTACACTATAGCCCTTTAAAATATTACTTTAAATCAAAAACTAATAAGAATTCTTTTCTTTTCAGAATGGAACGGATCTAGAAATTGACTTAAATGGTGACGAAACATCTAAATATGTTGAATATGTTGAAGTAAACTCCTATAAGTCTTCCTCCGAGGAATTAATCTCTGAAGAGATTGAAAGAAATAAAGATATAAGATTTAAACACGAAATAGATAGTGGTGAAAATGAAAATACTACTTCGATGTACAAAGTTCGAAATCCCAGGTCAGTACCATTTGGTTCCAGACTCAGCAGTCGTCCATCACCAACTCCGAACACGAATTTCCAAATTACAACTGTAAGATCTAACGCTCAGGGTGTAGAAACAAGCAGGAAAATTTCTACTACTCGAACCACTACCATAAAACCTAAAGTCCATGATAGAGAACATGCAAGCAATAAGTATTCTGGAGAAATATATACGGCAACAAACACTGACAGCTCTATAAGATCTACATTTGGAGGAAAATCTTCAAGTAAATTAAACTCGGTTCCAGAAGATGTTGTCGGAGTTCATCTTGAATATAATACACGTCACCCAGTAGAAGGTGAAGGAAAACTCGTTTCACATGAAGATACTTTAGGTAGCGCTGTTTCATCCGAGATCAGGAGAAAAGGATTCAGAGGCACCAGAAGACGAGTAAAAAATAGAATTTCGCAACAAGTTTCGATAGCCGAACCATCACAAACTTCAGAAACAGAAACAGAACTTACTCCTGAAGAGCAGTTTGAAAGATCTGATATTTTCAAATCAACACAGTCTCCAAACGAGCCTGAATTATATGATGTTACTTCTACTAACAAACCAAATATTGCACCCTCAGAGCCAGAAGAGGCATTTACATCAGTGAGAATAAGTCCTCATAGAAGAAGGTTCAATAAATTGAATTTTACCTCGAAATATAAGACATTCAGTACTGGAAGACCATCGATAAATCCCAATCCAGTTAATCGAAAGGTAGCTGTAACGTTTCCGAAACAATTAACAAACTTAGAGATTTCCGAGAAAGGAACAGTATCTTCTGGTAAAAACGAATATGAAGAACTTATTTCGTCTAAATCAGTTCCATCTGACAATAATGAAAAGTTACATAGCGATGAACATATCAGCAAACAAAATGGATCCTCACCAGATTCAAATGCGGCAATCAATTCACTGAAATCTTCTTTTATCAAAAGAAGATTCAATTTGACATCTCAAAAGGAATCTTTTAGAAACAACAGACCCACGAGAACACAGTATTCAAGCACTCAAAAAACAATCGAATTATTGCCGAAATATACCTCAAGAGAAACTGCGGATTTCTTTAAAAATAAATTTGTACCTTCAATTTCTAATCAACACATACAAGATCAAATAAAAGAAGGATCACATGTGGCAGAAGATACCAGGTCACAAAAGACAGAGCCAGTAAAATCTGACTCCGCATTCAGTTCTACTAGAACCAATTTGAACAGAAGGCGATTCAGTAAATTCAATTTTACTTCACAAAATGAATCATTTAAGAAAGTAACCGAGAACCAAAGAATTCCCATTAACGAAAGGCCGGTGAAACAAACAACTCCATTTGTTTCTTTCAGGCAGAAAGGAATGGGGTTCACCAGAAGACCGTCAAACTATTTAAATCGCACTCAGAAAAATACAGCTGTTACTCAACCGACAAGTATCACAACAAGTAATTTTCGCCAAGGGCATTTAGGTCCCTCTAAGGATGTATCTGACCCCTCAACATTTTTCAGACCTTCTCATTTTTCATTTAACACCAGACGACCCAGTTCAAGCGTCACTGATAAGAAAACCAGTTCTACTTCAGATTTTTTCACACAATCAAATTCTTACAAACTGTTTGAATCAGATTATAGTAGAAGGAAAGCAAACAATTTCAATTCCGTTGTTCAGTCTACATCTGAAACGTATATAGGTGACGACAACGCAAATACCCACACAGAAGATGAATTTCTACCATCGGATAAATTCTCAAATGCTTATGCCCAATTTACACCCCCACAATTTCCTGTGTATGAACAACTTGCTTATACAGATACGGATAAAGAACAAAATAATCCAAATAACGGTTATGAATCTTATCTTACTCCATCAACTTCTTTATTCGATACTACTTCCGCTAATGAACTGAATCTTACAACTCAAGCGTATCAGACCGAATCTTCCTTATTGAGTACACCTGACAGAATGCAAAATTCGCGAAATAGCTTGGATGACATCAACTACACTAAAAGAGTATACAACAATCTCAATATGAGGTCAGATACAGAATTTACAAAAGGTTCTGATGAGAGTATATTTTTGGCTTCGCCAAAACCTACATATTCATTTACAAACACAGAAACTTATGGAAATCAAGAATCACAAGGAGTTTACAATATCGAAGAGGAGGATAAATTTATAACTTCTACAGAAGGACATCAGAGCATGATCAGTGATTCAAAGAAGGATTTTGATACCCCAATATACGGAACTGAAGAACTGAATAAACCGCAATTAGTAGAGCAGAACACATTTGGAAACAAGAAACTGCAAAAAACTCACAGCTATCAACAGACTTATTCTTCGAAGCATAAACCTTCCACTTTCGACTCCAGTTCATTTTCTTCCTCAATGGAAATTCTTTCTGAGTCTCCATTTTTCACAGTTTATCACAGGCCTGAATCCAAGCGAATATCTCAAAACGGTGCATCCAATCAAATTGTTTCTCCCGAAAATAGAAAAACCTCTCCAAGGGTGTTTTACACAAATACTTACGATTCACAAGTAATTAATATGAGTACCAGAAAACCGACTTCTGATTTTTGGTCTGAACATGAAGTGTCTTCTTCACCGCCAACTTGGACACCAAACCAAATCGAACTATCCACAAAATTCGATCATGTCGAATCAGAAGAAACTCAGACCCAAATTATGGACGAAGATTCAAGTACATCACTTATAAAACAATCTGATGTCCGAAGAGGAACAATTGGTTCTACTAAGGTTCCAAAACTGTACTTTTATTCTTCAGCGATTAATCCAAATTCATCTATACAAATATCACTTTCACAGCCTAATTTTACAAGCTATCAATCCTTTACTAAGCCAGAATCATTTACATCTAAGAAATGGCACACTTCCCTGCCTGTATCAAAACCATTAATATCTTCTCCTTTATCAACAGTCTTTGATACCTCTAATGAAAATGGTCAATACTATCACTACGTCATGAACATGGGTCAAAATCCTATATCTGACAAGAATGCTAAATCAAAAATATATTCAACAGGGGGTGCTCTGTATGAAATTTTAAATGAAACTGGACTTCCATATCAGACCTCATCTACAGAAGATGGGTATTTTACACTAGGTAACAGTTTCAAAGTAACAGAAATGCCATCGTCATTTCTGAAAAATATAGCAAAGGATATCAATAACGTAGAATCAATTAATAACGACACTGAAAACTTAAACACAACAAATAACGCAAGTGATTTAGCGGAAAATGTTTCAGAACTTACAGAAATCTCAACCATCGAAGTACACAACGATGATAGTAAAACGAATAATTTTGCATTTACTACTCAACCTATTAATTCAGAAACATCACTAAATGTAGAATCAGGATCATTCTTAACATCAACATTACGTCCAGATAATTTCAATGATTCTCTAGTGAATGAATCTGCCGTTGAAATTATTCGCTCAGAATCGTATACAACGACATCTGCAACAGCAACAATTGGTGATTCTAGTTTAGAAGTAAAAGATATGTTAACTCCGATTTCTTTTTCAGAAACAACGGTATCTCCTTCTTTTTCTGACCTTATTAGCAATACAACAGCAAATAATAACTCATCCCCACTAAATTCTCTTGATGAAACGACAACAAGTATAACCTTTTTTGGGACAGAAACAACTGTCACTGAAACTCCAATTAACTTGTTTATCGATTCCAATAACATAACTTATACTAATGAAACTGCATTGCAAAGAAATTACGAAATTGAGAAAATACATAAATCGACTCTAGTTGATACTAATTCCATTAAATTGAGACCTGGTAACATCTTAAACGTATCGCAACAAGAATCAACATTCTTGGAAAGTACAACGGAGCAATACGAAACAACTCTCATTTCGGTAGGTAATGATACTTTAAGTTTGACCACCACTCCTAATCCAATCATAACAGATAAACCAAGAACAAATATTTATGCTCCTTATCCAGAAGATACTGATGCGAATGACAGCAAAAATGGAACCTTAAAATTTCTTGAAGTAACTAATAAATCCAAGTCCTCTATTCCATCTAGTGATTCTGTATTTCCTACCACTTCGACAACAAATAACACTCTAAATTATGAAACTCAAAATAATCTTAATATACTTCATAACTCTAATTTTAATAAGAAAATCCATCAAAATTTATCGAAGATATCTTCTAATGCTACTAAAGCAAACGATTTTGAAAAGCAAAACATGTTTCAGAGTGATCATAGAGGCGTGACGTCACATCCAGTCATGGAACTTGTGATTCAAAATTCAGATGTGAATGACTTCATATCAAAAATGAATGACATGCCAGTTGTAATCAAAATTTTCAACCCGAAAACTCAAAGATACCATTCAGTTCTCATAACACCTGAAGGAAAAAAGAAGAAACTGATGAATTCTTTGAATGCTGTCACACATTCTGAAACATCTACTACAGCCACCGAAACGCTTGATAACACTTCCGATAATTTTGAATATGCAGGAAATAAGGAACACGAAACCAAATATATTCAAAAGTCTGGAAGTGATCAGGCTGTTTTAGGTAAATCTTCCTTTGACGATAAATATTTTGATGTTTTTTCGCCAACTGGATCTTTTGAGCTTGATACACTTAATCCAACCTCAACTGGTCCACATCAAATTACTAAAATACATTCTAAGCCCGAAAAGAATTTGATAAATATAAATGATTTAAAAGAGCTGCTTATTAAAAGCATAGATAAACATTCAGAGGACGCTTCTGATTATAAACATGCAGGCAAATCCCCAATAGGTGCTCTTAATCTAGAGAAAGAAAGCATAGTTGACAAATTGTCATTTTTGACAGATTTGTCTTCAAGTAATGATAAAACATCAAATTACTCCCATGAGAATATTCCATTTTCAGTTTCAGAATCGGTTGAAATAAGTTCGGAAATCAAAAATAACAATGATAAGAAGGGACTCGAATATGAAGCCACTGATTCTCCTAATACATTCATTGATCCAAATACAGAAATATTGCAAGAAGCCCAAGTAAGTAGTCCTCTTTCTAGTGAATCTAATGACCCTTTTAAGACAGTGTTGAACATTATGGAGAGCTACCGATCACCTAAGCCGAATCCAAATCAAGAGGAAAAAGCACCTTACGTTATGCCATTGAAAATGGAAACGAAATCAAATATACAGCCCTCCACTGATAAGCCGTTACATTTGATTCCAATTTATTTTGAAACAGGTGATTATGAGACAACAGAAGAAAGTCAAAAAGTTCAAAGTTTTCAAATTCCAAACAGTGCCTTTGAGCAGAATCACTTTTCAGAACAATATGTCCCCATAGCCTCTACACAAACTCCTCGTTTATTTGCTTATTCTGGTGTAACATCCAACAAGATGGACGACAATAACAATGGAAAGGTCTTAACAAACAACAACAATAGAGCTGATATCCTAGACACTCAGGATTTTGGAGAACTTAAATGGATCAGCCAAGGAACTCGACAAACGCCTCATTCAAGTGATTCTTCTGCCTTTTTGATTCATAAGAAGATAAGTAAGGACAATAACAGGCCTTTAATTAATGGCAACGTCAGAAGTGATAAACAAGCAATTCAAGATTTTGGAGATTTCGAATGGGTCAATCACGGTACTTTTCATCAGTATTCTAGACCGGATACTCGATTAGATTCTCGACAACAAATTACTGCTAGCCACCAACATGAATCTACTCATAACCAAAATTTTGATACCCAAACATCTCATAATCAATACTTAAAACATGAAGACTTATCACACCCATATCATTCAAGTTCATTATCTGACCATAAAAATTCAGAAGTTGTAAGTGGAAATTTCAAAATGCCTAAATCGAACAGAAAAAGAAAAAACAAGAAGAGACGTATTCAAAAGTTGAGGCGTGGAAATTCCCCTCGATATACACGTCCAGATTTATCATCAGACATTTTACTACAGGAAGCTTCTAGTAATAATCATCAATATTACAGTCTTGGTACTCCAATAGCAGCTGATGTGCCGCATCTTCAACAGTTTACTTACAGAGATGCTCCAAGGCGTTATGAAGATACACTAAATCGTAATACTCAAGTGCTGGATGAAGTTGTAGAAGGGGAATATAATAATAAATTCTCCGAAGAGCTTACTTATAGAGATGTCCAAAGATATGACCAAGTTCCTGAATCACAAGTTGAAAGGGAAGTTAAAGATAAACGCTATGAAGAGTTTATTTCCAAAGATTTTCCAAAACGTATTCATCAAGTGTTTGATGCAAAAGAGGACTGGGAATATAACAATAAACCTATTCAAGAACCCACTTATACAGACTCTCCAGGACAAAGTCATAAGAATATTGATGTCAGAAAAGAAAAGGAAAGTTATAAGAAAATTTCACCAGAGCCTACTTTCGAAGATAATAATCAAGACCTTTATCGAACACCTGTTATTAACAATGAAGTTATGACAGGGGAAAAGCTTACTGAAGCTTCAAATTATAGAATTGCTCCTCCCACTATTAAAAGTAGTATTCCTCTCCAAGTGGCTGAACAAAAAGTCTATCATATACTTGA
The DNA here is from genome assembly GCA_019974015.1 of Nephila pilipes. Taxonomy (NCBI): domain Eukaryota; kingdom Metazoa; phylum Arthropoda; class Arachnida; order Araneae; family Nephilidae; genus Nephila; species Nephila pilipes. The sequence continues at coordinate 146,880 of BMAW01120698.1, read as the reverse complement.
CCTTGATGAGGGCATGAAGAAGAATACAAGACACACTGAAAAACGTAAATTTAGAACAATACCACAATATACTGCTCCAGAGGAATCTCCAGGTGTTCTGTTCAAAGAGCCTTCAAACACTGACTATCAGTCATCTGATACCTATAGCAGCAGAGACGTATATGCTCAAGACACCGAAGTATTCCCTCAACATATACATTCAGGAACTTCCTCTGATATTCAGATACAAGAATCTAAAAGTGACGAATCAGAATCTCCTGTAAAGTATGTGAAATTGATCCCTTACGTTGAACCTAAAAGAATGCAATTAACTACAGTGCGCTCTAAAATTATTCCTCAGCATGATAAATTTATTTTGTTGGACGATATGAATACTGAAGCTCTTAAGTCTCAAGTCCAACAGAAGAGAAGTTCAGTAAGCAGAGAAGAAGATGGCATTGACTCACATCAAGTACTGCAGAAAAATTCGCCATCAACTGATATAGATGATGATATGTATCCAAAGTTTAAGACTTCCGTGGCAAGATACGGAAGGCGTTTAAGTTAATAATTGAACATTTCTGATTCTCGTCAACAGAGAATACAGACTGCGACAATCTCTATACTGCGTTCTATCTTCTGAATGCTCATTTGTGTTAGAGCTGTGAGGCCATTTCATTATTACTGTATAAAATTTTACTAAAATAAAAAAGTGTTATTGTGATAAATATTTTACTTAAACTACATGTTATTGCTCTACCATGTAAAAACATCACGAGTCTCTTAACTATGTATTCCCCTTTAATGCTTGTACAAATTGCTTCTTATTGAATTAAAAATAGAAGAGGAAATCAAATTTTCATCTTATTATTTGGGAATTCATTGTGTATATATATATATATATAATTTTATTTGGAACATAAATAAATTTGCGTAGTGATAATTCAGGACGAAAACCTTTTATCTTACCATTATGTTCTATAATTCTATTGAAGCACTAAGGAGTATTTTAATTGGTAACAACAAAATAGATTTGCATTTAACTGGAAAACCCACAGTATTAATCATTCACCTTGTATATAATAACTAAGAAAAATACTTCAACGTTAATGAATTGAACAAAATTAATTTAAATACATATAATTAATAGGTTCAACTGTTGATAACTAAATTCATGACAATAGGTTTGTGATTTTAAAGTGTAGTTATTAATATTGATATTCTGAATAGCTAGCATATGCTTATAAATTTCTCTAACAGTATATATAATTTTTCTTATTGTTTCCATATTCAGAAGCATGGTATGGTTTATTTATTGTAACTCAATACATGGTTTATCTAATATCTAATAAGGCAAAATTAAATTTTAATTTACTTGCTATTCACCCAACATGAAATTATAAATTATTCAAAATAACGTACATCAAACTATAAAATGTAGGAAAATATATATTTTTTTATATTGTTTCCAATAATTTATCCTATAATATATATTATTTTCTATTTATGTTTATACTACAGATTTCCAGTATTGCACGATAACATCTTGTTATCGTGCAAATATATCGTGCGTTCAAAATAAATAGTTTGTTGAGAGGTTTATTGATCTATATTATGGTTATAGAATCTATTTATTAAATCTTTTGATTATTACGATTTATAAAAATTTATTAAATTACCAAAAAAATTATTTACTTAAAAAGTTTATTATCTTATACCATTTCTCAGGAAAAAGAATGTTCGAGTACGTACTCAAAAAGCATGTCAGTTAAATCACGTGCAACACAAATGGATAAAATGAAAACAGCTAGTATTAAATAGATAGCATTCTGTAGATGTAAATAAATTTTAATTAAGTGAGTGTTGCAGGGTACTGAAGGACCAAATTTACAATTAAATATAGAATTAGATACATTACGCACAACACAAAAAAAGTTAGAGCGTGTGTGCTATTTTCAAATTCTTAATTCTTCTACCAAATACATAAAAAAAATCATATTCTATGTTGATCCATACTAGTTATTGAGAGAAAAACTAAGAACTGCATCGGTAAAATTAAAAGCACACAGGGTGTTTTGAAATTCATAGGCAAAAATTTAAGGGGTGAAAGAAAACATTTAAACAAGCAATTTTCACCACAGTAATTTTTACCATTGGCGAAGAGTAAGCGATGAACCTCGGTGAGAGTAAAGCATAAATAGCGAACCATGCCTCCAGAAATCCAAGGTGGAAATGGCCATGTGTCGTGCTTCATGCTTTCCATTACAGCGCCTTTTAGTGGTTCACCGCTTGCTTTCCTCCCATGTATTGTAGGGTGAAAATGGCTTGTTTAGGCGTCTTCTGTTATCCCTTAAATTTTTTTTCCATGAGTTTCAAAACATCCTGTACAACTGAAAAAATTCATTTTTATGAATATTTACTCATTCTTACAGAAGTTTCCTCGAGAAAAAAAAAGACAATTCATATTCTACGTTTCATACGAGTAAATTAGAAATTAAAAATTTTCCAAGTTTTTTTTTTCTCTTGAACGAACTTTCTCATTTTCCTACATCCTTATTAAAATTATAAAAAAAAATAAGTCGAATAAAACCTATGTCAATTTTAAAAAATAATTCAAATAAAATATATACTTACTCGTTATGAATTGAAAATAAACCTCGAATAAGAGAAATAAATGAAAGGAAGATGAAGAATTGAAAGGGAAAAATTAATAATAGACTAATCGAGTTTAAACAAACATAGCATACGTTTTAGAATCATTTTGTACATCCAAAATTCTTAAGTCAAAGAGATAATGTAAGATGGAAAGGGCAATGACCATTCTAGAGATCAAAGTGAAGTAATGGAAATGTAGATATGAATAGTTGTATTAAATGCAATTAAGGAAATAATTAAAAATCGCGAATAGAACTTTATTTTCTTTCCGATACATGTAAAGAAAAATAGCGTTCGTTATTTTAACCTTTTGGCTCCCAGCTAAATTTATTTGTTTATTATTTGAAAAATTATTATTTAAGCTTCGGCTATTTCAGCAGAAATATTAACTGTATTTTATAAAAAGAATGAATTCCAGAGTTCCCAGGAAAAATAACAAGTAATGATACAAATTTAAAAACTCTACTTCCATACAGAATAACAAAATACATGTTATGCAGTAAGCTCTGTTTAATGTGTTTAACAAATTAATTAAAATGGGAAATTCAGAAGGATGTGAAGTCAGTTCAAAACCAAAAAAAGCAGTAATAATAATAATAACAGCTCTTGCAATGTGGATATTGATACAATATTAGTATCGAGAGTATTCAGAACTTCTTCAATAAAGTTAAAAATGAATTAAGTGAAATAAAACCTCATACATTAATAACTGTAGATAAAATATATATGAATCTATGAAATTCTTGAGAAAAACTCTGAGGTAAGACTAAAGAAATAAAATTTTTCACACTTCGTGGAATTTTTTCGTGGAACAAGATTATAACACTTTAATTAAATGATTTTTAATTATCATCATAATTTACTTATTTTTGGTTGCAAAATGATATTTTGACGCGACATTAAACTTTTCTTAACATTTGAAACAATTGCATTAAAATATCGTATAGCCATCTATGAAAAAATTTACCTTGTTTCTTTTAACTAAAAATGTTCTCCTGAATTTTTAATTTTAAATTACTGGAAATCAAAATGCCATCTAAAATGTAACGAATTTATAAAATAATTATTACAAGAAAACTGTAGTAAATAACAGGTCAATTGAAAAGTCCCCGGCCTACCATACTAAAACACATTTTTTTGGCAAAATTATTTTTTTTATTCAACATAATTCAATTCAAGGGTGATACACTGATTATAGCGACCCTCCAACTTTACGATAAATTTTTGTAGTACGATTTGTCCTTTGCTTCAAAATAGGCCTCAGTTTCGACGATCACCTCCTCATTCGACGAAAATTTCTTCCCAACGAGCATTCTTTTGAGATCTGAGAGCAGGAAATATTCGCTAGGGGCCAGATCTGGAGAATACGGGGGATTAGGAAGTAATTCGAAGCCCAATTTATGGATTTTTGCCATCGTTTTCACTGACTTGTGACACGGTGCATTGTCTCGGTGAAGCAGCACTTTCTCTTTTTCTTCAAATACGACCGTTTTTCGGCGATTTCGTCCTTCAAACGGTCCAATAACGCTATGTAATAGTCGCTGTTGATGGTCCTTCCTTTTTCAAGATAGTCAATGAAAATTATTCCATGCGCATCCCAAAATACAGACGCTATAACCTTGCCAGCCGACTGTTGCGTTTTCCCACGCTTTGCAGCGGGTTCATCGTGTGCAGTCCACTCGGATGACTGTCGATTGGACTTCGGAGTGAAATGATGGAGCCATATTTCATCCATAGTCACATATCGACGCAAAAACTCGGGTTTATTACGCTTGATCATCTTCAAACACTGCTCCGAATCATCAACTCGTCGTTGTTTTTGGTCAAAAGTTAGCTCGCGCGGCACCCACTTTGCACAGAGCTTTCTCATACCCAAATATCCGTAAATGATATGATGTACACATTCAGTTGATATCTTTAGAATGTCTGCTATTTTATTCAATTTCAATTTACGGTCATTCAAAATCAGTTTGTGGATTTTATTAATGTTTTCGTCAGTAACTACCTCATTTGGGCATCCACTGCGTTCACCGTCTTCGGTGCTCATTTCACCACGTCTAAACTTAGCATACCAATCCTTGATGGTTGATTTTCCTGGGGCAGTGTCCGGAAACTCGGCATCAAGCCAAGTTTTTGCTTCAACTGTATTTTTTCCCTTCAAAAAGCAATATTTTATCAACACGCAAAATTCCTTTTTATCCATTTTTTTCACAGTAACAAAAGTTGCTTCAATCAAAATGCTATAATTCACAAACTAATGATCCGGCAGCTGTCATATTTATACACACATCTTTTGAGGGTTAGGGCTAACTTAAAAACACATGGATTTAATTCTTGTAGCCCCATCTATGTGTCATGCCGGGGACTTTTCAATTAACCTTTTATTGTTTTCATGACTTTTGTAGTATTCAAGTAAAACAATTATTTAGTAAAAGTTAATTTTAGGCAGCAGTTTAAATATTGTCATTTTTTAAAAACCATTAATGGATTAGAAATACTATTTTCATACCAATTAACCCTTATAATTTAATCAAAAACCGGAATTATTAATTAAAAATACGATATGAATTCGATGAGTATTCAAATTAATATAGGGCATTAATATCTTTATAAAAAACGACGAGTTTTGTAATATAGTATAAAAAAAGTTATACATTTAAGAACATTAAAGAATGAAATTGAATAATTGGAATTTTTTATGAAATATTTCAGAACATTACTTCCAGGAAGTTTTTTGTCTTAAAATTGATTGTCTCTGTATCAACAAAAACATGAACAACAACCTTAAATTGATTTAATGAAGCAAATCAATCTTCTGAAATATACAAGATGAAAAATTCCAACTATATCTTAGAATTGTTTCACGAAATAAAAATATAAACAGCTCGTTATTGTAACAATTTGGAACAAAAGTATCAAAATTCATTGTTCACATCGTTATAAAATGCTTTTTTCAATCTCGTTAGAGAGAAAGTTTGTTAGCCTGTTTTCGGGAGTTTTCTATAAAAGGAACATATTTTAAAATATGGTTGTGTCTTATATTATTTGTCATTAGTTATTTTCAAACTTGAACGAAAGAGGAAGGGAAGGGGATATTCTGTCATTCCAATTTACTGTTTCGGGTTGCTATTTTGTTTAAACTCATTTTCTATTAATTCATAACACCCTTTACTTATTGTTGTCAAAAGTTTTAAAAATATCTTTCTTTCAAATATTTACGAGAAGTAAGTCTTATTGCATTTGTTTGAATAGGTTGCTTTGGATAAGAGTTAACATAAAATGTATGTTACAATTCGGTCAAAAAATTAAAAATAAAACGAATAAACTTCATAATGTTAGCTTAGAAAACATTAAAAAAGCCAAGCATGATTAAAATACGATAAGCAAATTGAAATATATTAAGTTTTAAAGTGCCTATAAGTGATATGGAATAATTACGAGACTTATTTGAAAAGTTCTCAAAGAATGAAATACGAAATAACAATTCACCTCAATCATTCAAGTTGCCATGTCTCCTTTACACTAATGAACATATAGTCCATCGATGTTCCAATGCCTTTATTCCATATCGAAAATTAAATTGTTCTAGTCTTGACCCATTAACTCTAGTGATCAGTTCTTCATTTGAGAAAAATTTCCATCCTCCAAGAAATATTTTGAGAGGAAGGAAGAGATAAAAAAACTGATGGAATCATATCATTCGAATAAGGCATGTGGAACAATAATTCGTACTTCAGTTCATTCGATTTTGCCATGGCAACAACACATATGTAGGTTTTAATTGAATGATTATCAGAGTTGCTCTCCCTTAGAAACAACACACTAGGGCTACAAGTGATAGACATAGTATTTTCGAATTCCGATCAACTGACGAGGCCAACACCTTAGCTAGCACCTCCCTCTCCAAACTTCCAAACACGCTAATGAGAGAACTTGGAACTTCGACATATTTAACGTGCATCGCTAGAGCAAACAGCATCCAAACAAACATGCTTAAAAATCAAACACTCTGAATTCAACATACAATCTCTCAAACTGGAATCATGCGGAATGTTAATTTATATCATTATTTTAGAATCTTTATCAGGAACTGTCATAAATGTATGAGATCAGAAATTAATAAACATCACATCTGAAATTATCTGCCTAACTGAAACTATTTGGTCTTATGGGAAGGCTGCCCTCGGTTTAAAAAGCTCCATAAAATTCCAAATGAAATAAATATAATTCTGAAAATACACCGCCCCCCCCCCTCTCACCAAAAACTTCTCCAGAACTAAGTTACGTACAGGTCACCAAGTCCAAAATAGAAAATCCACAAGATTCTAACAACTCTCAGAATTTTCAAACTTTTAACAGACCTTAAGAATCTGTAAAATTTGTTCAAAACCTGTCTTCCTAACCTTCACACTGCCGTCACAAAAAAAGAAAACGCTATCTCCCGTGAAGACAAAATATTTATCCTTATTACCTAACTATTTCTCGAGAAAGAAAATTCAGACAGCCCATCAAATTTTTTTTTCATTTCTTTCTGTCGCCTACTCTATGATGTATTAGATGCCGGCTTACCACACGGTACACCGGGGTTCGATCCTCACAAAATTTTTCTCGACAAAATTACATCCAACTCTTCTTCCACCTTTTTAAACTCCCTCCTTTTCACACTGGCCGCGGTAGCCTAGTGGTGTTAATCACCGACTAGCAGCCGGCGTTGCTTTCGTCGAGTACTGTGTTTGAGGCCTGATCTGCCAAATCTGACATCTGCCGTGTAAAGGGACAAATGCACGTTAAATCTGGTCGGGGTCACAAGTCTTTCCTCTGGCATGATATGAAAGTTTTGGTGTTAGCTCAGATGTCGTTCTCGTCACTTGTCCTACATTCAAAATTACAAGGTCTGTCGTCAGCAGCCCTCGTGTTGCTTCCCAGTGTTAAGTCAATAAAAAATCACTTACCTTTTCTCCCAGTCATTCTTTTCCATCTTTATCTGTTTTTCTCTTTATTTTCAAAAAATTTAAGAATCTTTAACTTTAAATTCTTTCAAACTTTCTTTCAATTGTTTTTCTTTTTAAATAATAAAAAAGCGACAACTCCTGCGAGAAAAGTTTGCTTGTGCTGTGTTTTACCATCTCTATTATATCGTGAGGTTAAGAAGAACCTGAGAGGACATGAACTCCAAAAAACGTGTCAGTGTTAAGTCATTATGTATATCCATTCAATTATCATTTCATAAATACAATTGACGAATCTATATCAGTGATTTCAAATTTACAAACTTTTTCTTTCAATGGATTTGTTTTGTTTGATTTTATAAACGTCGCACTAGAAGCAACATGAGGGCTATTGGCGACGGATCTGGTATTTTTGAATCTCGGTCAAGTGATGAGGGCGACACCCGAGCTAGCACTCGATCTTTTAATTTCCCCATCACGTTAATTCTGCTATGGGAAGTTTACAGTAAAAATTTCAAAACAAAACTGAAAAAAAGTTAAGTTATCGGGATTCTTTAAGCTTTGAATATAAATTGAAAATTCATGACATATAATTTGATTCTTGTATGCTGCGTATGAAAAATTCGATTCCAAAAAGGAATAAAAGGAATAAAATTCATTAATTTTATAACAAATTATGAGGAGAGAGAGAGAGTACTTATAGGTAAATAATTTTTCACGAGGAGCATAATTATAAAATATTTAATTAAATAGTGATCTGTTTGCTAACATGTCTTAAAAATAAGTCGGAAAAAAATTAATTGAGGAATCCTTTTGGAAAACTCTAAATGTGATCTAAATTTTGTACATGATAATTCCTCCTTAGGAAAAGCTGTTTCAAATATAAAGACTTGTTGACTTAATAATTATTAAATAAGCGAAAGTATTTGAATGCATTTCCCCGTGTATATTTCTCTTCCAAGCGTATGGAAAAAAATTCCATATATAGAAATTTCGAAATATAAAAATGTGCATGCTTAAGTTTTTTTATTATTTTCTTACTAAAACAATTATTTATTGTTTTTAGAAATAAAGATTTTCAACACATATTAGAGATATTTATTTTTTTAAAAATGTATTACATGTATGTATCTTCTGAATTTTCTAACGATGTATGAAAAGCAGATATTTTGGTATTTTAAAAAAGAACCAAAAGTTTTATTTATTTTTGAACGAAACACAGCTTTTAATGTCTTTTGAGCATAACATTTTGCTGAAGTCATTTCAAAGTAATGTTCCCATTTATTCGTATATGTTAACATTTCCTCAGGAATATTAGGAATAAATTTCAATCAGTGTTAGACAGTTTAGAAAAGGCTTTTATTATTGGTTTACCTTTGATGGGTTTTCAGTTAAGGAGTTTGTGTACTGTATATTTTTAACTATATAATATAGTTATATATATATATATATATATATATATATATATATATATATATGTAGACCGTGGGGTAATGGAGATTGTTCATCCCGAATCTACGATGGTTTGCTCTTACGCAATGGGCTGGTTGTCTAGGGGGGTAATTTCGGATTCCATGTAATGTTGTTGATGATATTCAAAGATGAAGCTTGCAGTAGCTTTACTTGTTTATTACGAGAGATGATGAAGAATGAAAAGTATTTACACTATGCTATGAAAAGTAAGTTGACCAGTTCATCAGATAAAGATAGATGGCTGCCTCATTTAACCCATATTGGCGATGGGCGATGGAACGCGCTCGGGCGTTTAAAGTTTACTTTCAACGCGGGTAGCGCAGGAGAAGAGAAGCGAGAGAGCGAAAACGAAGTGTCACTTAGTTGTGTTCTGGGATAGGTGGTGCTACATGAGCTTATCACATGACTCTGATTCGTGGCGACATCTATTGAGTATCGGAGGAACTGGTTTTACAGTAGATTGAAAAAATAAAATTAATTGCTTAATAATTAGCTGGAAAATCCTACATATATATATATATATATATATATAAAACATTTTTCAAACCAATTTAACTGACTAATGAAGAAAAGCAGAAATTCGATACATTTACCATAAAATATCTGTTCGGAGAGTGTAAGTGGACTGCATGTTGGTAATGATGACAATTATTTGTTTATTAAGATAAGTGAGTGAGGCTTGTTGCCTCGGACCTTGTTGGTCTCTAGCTCATACAAAAAGTTGACATCGAATAACAATTTTCTTCCTTCACTGGCACACACCAAGGTTGCTACAATTTGAAATCGGAGCCAAGTGCTCTCAGCAGGAGTACGCCATTGCCAAGTGGCGAGAGTGCCTGAACAATATCCATATCCATATATTTTCTTATTTTTAAGTAAATTTAAAGAAATCTTAAAAAGTCACACAGAATTGTAAATTACCACTTTCTTAAAATTACATAAATCAATGTATTACTTCACGCGGGATTCTGATTTACGAGTACAACATAGATTACAATTTAAAAATGTAATGTTATTTCGTGGGAAAACATTCAGTTTTAAATTTAAACATACGGTTTCAAAAATTTGGAGTTATGAAAAATTTCATTCAATTACTTGGGAAATTATGGAACTTGAAAAAAATCTGATTAAACGTCACAAAAACAATTTTCCATTAATTGTCTAAACATTTATCCATAAGTAGTAGAAACCTTTATTTTGAGCATGCGTATAAAATTTGAAGGAATATGACTAATAGTTCCTAAGAAATTTAGAGCTCAAGTTAAAAATTTTTTTTAGAGAAAAAGATGAAATCAACAACAAAAAAAACCATTTAAAGAAAACTTTATATATATATATATATATATATATATATATATATGGATGGATAGATAGATAGAAGGATCCTGTGAGATTCCATAACTCACCTTCGTTGCTATCATCATATTTGGGTTCATCTTAATCAAAGCAGCCATCCAGTATGTTGCTGATCGTTAGGACAATCAACCACGTGTAAGAAATTACTCAAATTCAAAAATTGTTCGACAAATAGAAGTTTTTTCCTTATACAGAAACCGTTTTTATAGAGAAAATTCAAATGTCCTGAAAAAAAGTTCAATTAGTAAAGGATCGACTTTTGTGTGTGCTAGATACGGATTACTGTTATATTTTAACACGTGTTTATTATGATCTTCTATTTTTTACTCCAAACATTTTGGTGCCAAAAGTTTAACGATACCACTAGAACTTTTCAGATTTGTTAAGAAAGCACGAAACAGTATGTTTAATCAGTGATTTTTTTTTTTTTCAACTTTAACTTGATTTTTCTCAAAACAAAAAACTTCAACTTGAGCGCAAAATTCCTCAAAAACTATTAATAGAATTAATTTAAAATTTCACACATATGTTAAACATAAGTTTCTTCATGACATATATCAATATTTAGACAAATTATTTATGTAAAATAATTTTATGAATTTTAGTTGCGGTTCTTTCCTTAAATTTTCGTAACTTTTTTACATAATTTTATTTAAAAAAAAATTTCCTCTAAATTTCTTTAAATGTATGTATACATTTCAAACTTTATACGTGAGTTATTAACTTTCTCTAACTAGATGATATTAATTTTTTAAATTTTGATTCTCGCTGTACTTCAGAATCCTACAAGAAGTAAAACATACATTTCGATAATTTTGAAAAAGTACGGTCAATTCATACTTCTTTATACTTTTATTAAATTTCTTTAAACTTACATGAAAATATAAGCATTTATGTAAATTCATTTGAATATTGTATAATGAAAAGTGTCAATTTTCTACCTTGTTTCATCGATAAATTATATTGGTTTGAAACTTGATGGTCTTCCTCAATTACAGATAATTGTTTCTGTTTTAGTCATCTGTTTTGGTTTTAATATCTGAACAGAATATTACTGTCTATTTTAATAATTTATTGTCTGCTCTAATATTTGAATATTTTATTTAATAATTGATTTTCATGTCAGAATCACCTGTTTCTATTCTTTTTGATACTAACATGAGCGACATTTCTGCACTTCAGAATATTTTACTTGCAAAATTAAAAAATGCTTCAAAGAAAAGTTTTCTTTTTCTGGGGAGACTGGGTCTTGGAAGTACGCTTACTTTACGCTAATTAATATTTGTTTTGAATAATTATACTTATTGGAGAATTTAACAGGGGGGAATATGTCAGCATATATTAAAACGAAATTAGCAAAACAAATTTTCATCTTTGTTTTTATTTTGATTAATAAATAAGTATCGCTTTCAAGGAAATAATACAAATGCATGTGTCAAAAGAGCTGTGCGTTTTGAATTTCTCGAATCTTATTTATTATTTATATTTCTACACAGATGACATACGGTAGGACGTTCATTGTTTTTATAGTATTGAAGTGTGTGTTCATCAATCCTCTAATATAATTTTTGATTGTATCTCGACCCAGGGAATAAGTGTAATAAAGGGTTTTACAGTTACGTAAATAATTTACCAAATTACCAGTAAAAACTAAATAGGAAAAGTAATTTAAATCTTGGATTTAATAGTTTCATTTAACATGTACTAACAATTTTTTATCCTGTTAAGTTCTATAAAAAAAAGTAGAATTATTCTAAATGAATATATAACATAAATTATGAAAGTAGACACTTATATTCTGTTCAAATAGTGATGTAAATGTAGACGATAAAACAATATTAAAATAAATATATCTTAGCAATATAAATATACCTTAAGCGAACTAAAGAGACTATTATAATCATTCTGAATAATAATGTCAAAATTTTGAACCTAACACCATACATCCGTTATTTATGTGAAATCATTTTTCTTGACACCATATTCTCAAAACAACAATATGGTAACATATGTTTATATCGTTAACAATTTAAAGCTAACATTCTCCCTTTATGAGTAAACAGATTGAATGTTTTATTGATATTTCTATCCCTAATGCTTATGTCGAGCTCATCACAATGAGAGATTGACAAATATGTAATACATATAATGTGCATCAATAAAAAGATATATAGCGATACTCGAACCGAAAAATTTGGAATATCGAACATATTGTTTCCTAAATAGCGAATTGTGCAAATGTAGAATATGCGGAAATCGAGGACTGGCTGCATTCGACACAATATTGAAAAATGTGAGATATATACGGTTGCATGCAATTTTAGATAATAATAATGATAACTGCATATTTTAATTTTTTTATTTTTTGCAAAAGACTTTTATTTCCTGCTCAATTCTATTTTCCATCATGTTCTTCCGGCATTGCACAAAGTTCCAATACACTACCTAGAAAACATTCTTTCTGAAGGAAAAATTTATTATTATTTTTATTTATTTAATATTCTATGAAAGTTCAGAAATATGTAAAATTCTGTCTCGTGACCTTCAAAGTAAGTGAGTGGAAAATGGAAAAGAAATGCATCATTTTTTTTAAATGCCTCGATTCTATTTTTTTTTTTTAAATACTTTTTAAAGAGTTTTTTGACATTTTTATTTTAACTGAGGAAAGAAACCATGGCTTACTGTTGTTCGAATTTCAATATTTTTCAAAAGCAAATTCGTTACAATTTCAAAATGTCTGTAGCACATTATTACATTCTTTTGCTTCCTTAATCTTTAAGAATGGAATGTTTGGTTAACTATATCATTATGCATTCAATAACACTTTTGTTAGTGATTGGCATTTTTTTGGATCAATAAGAATATTCTAAATTGTAGGGTCAAACAAAATATTCTATATTATTTCGCATTTCTATTCTATATTATCTATATTTCTATTCTTATTATCTATATTATGTTATATCTACAAATATTCTATATTATCGAATAGAATACCTTTATTAAGCAGCTTTTAGTTCGTTTTCTGTGCAGAAAGAGTGGCAAATAAGTATTCATATCTTTATTTATTACAACTTTATAAAAACAGAAATAGGAGTGCCAATAAATATGTCTTTCGGATTTATGGAGCAATTTATATAAATAAATTAGAGTTGCGCTATTATTGATAAAAAGATCCAAAAACACTTTGTCTAAAAGAGACTTTTAAATTGCGAATATGCGAATATTTGGAGTTACAATGAAACAAATTCTCTTAAGCATTAAAGTGTTATAATATATTAAAAATGAGTTTTCGAAACATACCGTAAAATCATTCTCGGATTTTTCAAAAACAAGTTATGAAAATTGATCACTAATAGATCTAAAAGGTTAACATCACACATATATTTTTTATTAATTAATTGTCATTAATATTTTAATGTAAAATTCTACTTACAAATCTCATTACTTTCTCTGCATTTAATTTCCTATAATCATTTACTGTTGTTGACATTGTTCAAATTGAAATTCTTTAAAAAAAATCTCGATGTAACTTGTGTGATTACTAAATAATTACTCCTCTATTTATCCAAAAGATATCTTCTAGAAACAACTATGTATTTTATCAAAAATTATATTTTAGCATAATATAAAATTTTAATATGTGAATAAAATAAATGTATGAAAGAAAAGTAGAATCAAAATTTTTATGCTTTTGCTTCTTTATTATTCCAAAAAGAATACGAGTTCAGTCGATTTTGATAATTTCTCAAGTAAATTAGACTCTGCATTTTTTTTTCTCTTATATATGAATAACAAACATCACTGATTTGCTGCATTGCATACATTGCATGAGTATATATATATATATATATATATATATATATATGTAGAATCTTAACTACAGAAATGGGGTACATGGCTCGTTTTAAAGATGTCTAGGGGTTTTCTGGATTCAATAACAAAGCTGATTTTTAGTAGATGACATTTAATTAAACCATACATTATTATACAGTATTCACTAAGCTAAAATAGAGCTATTGATTATACATATTAAAGAGCAATCAGTTCGCACGTCTTTCTCTGTTGGTCGCATTCTTCCATGTAGCTTGCCATGCTTGCGCTTTTAACCAAAAGAACAAGTGACGGCATCTAGTGTTGGAAGGCTTCACGAAATGTAAAAATCCTACATATATATATATATATATATATTATAAGCAGTTTAATTCAAACATATATCTATAATTTTTTTGGTTCTATTCGTTTTTGTTAAATTTGTATTAGAATTGGAAAAAAAATGAATTATTAGAATTGAAAGAAAAGTATTTCACAAACGATCTGTAGTAATACAAATAAAGGATTAAAATAACAAAAGAAAAAAAAAATATTTCATGCCAAAAGTAGGTTTTCCAAGAAGCCACTACCCATGGCAATTAGTGCTTTTATATCATGGTACATTGAATCAGTTCCATAGAAAGTTTTTCAATAATTAAATATTTTCAATTCCTACCCGAATCATTTACGAGTTGAGCGGCACAAATAAGACGCCGATCTATGAAATCTCCAATATGTTCAATAAATAATTAGTGACTCCAAGACAAAGGCTTTCTACGTTATACTGAAAGGAAAATTTAAACATTCCATTTATTATGCAGACAGCATTTGCCTGTTAAAGAAGGGCTCCTCTTCCGGTTCCAGAACTTCTCTTATGTACCGTTTGTTGTTGAAATTACCCATAATTCTTATGAAATTCTTTTGAGCTGAGATCTTCTATTGTACCCAAAAGTGAACTACTCAATCACGCTTGGCGTCTGTCCAATATAGCGTTAAATAAAGCCCTCTAAATACCGCTTTCACTGGTTAAGAGTCTAAAATGAATGTGGCTGTAACAAAAATCAGTAACCCAAATTAAGACAATATTGATCGGAAAAGATGACTTGTGTTGAAGATTGGTACAACAAGGTCTATATAGACGAGGGGGGAATCCTGCATAAAAGAACTCTTGAGTGCAGTCCAAGGCGTAGCAAATAGTAACGAATAGTTGGAACAGACAATGACACACATGTATCAGTGCTACAATGTTATACCATCTGTCTAGATAACGCTGGATGATACGTCACTGTCACAAGGATGTTTATCATACACGTTGCTTTAACTGTTCGTCGTCTACCGCCAGATTTTCAACACGTCCGATTCTTTTGAGCCCAATCTAGCATTTGAAAGTTAATTAAATATATTAACTACAAAAAAATATATATATTCCTTAAGATTACTAGGTATTTAGTTACATTTAGAGATATGATATACAAGTATACTGTATCATATCTGCATATATAATTAATTAAATATCTGTACAGATATAAACGGAGCGTGGAAAAGTCAATGTCTACTCTGAAATCTGTTTAGAGAATGCTCTAAATTCTTGCTGAAGAAAACCGCTATTTGCCTCTCATCGGTGATTTTCTCTCTTTTCATCAAAGCCATGCTGAATAATGTTAAGATTCGGAATTTGTTGACCGGTCGGAAACTTATGAAATGCTTAATGTCGAGATGCAAAGAGCACTTAACAATTTATGAGTTCTATAACATCAAAATTGGGAATATTTATAAGTGTAGAAAGTCTGTAGAACATGTTATTAATGTCAACGTTAACAGATTGCCAAGTAGATCCAAATAAGGTCACTTTATGAGAGATACTCCAGAAATGGAGTGGTACACCACTGATTCAACGATCGCATTACTTTCTATCTTTTCACCTTCCAACAAGCTTCTATTGCATGACAAGATCTCCTCCTTCCTGGTATCTAAAAGCTTCCACTGCCTAAGTAGTGATGCAGAGCACTAGATGGCATCACAGTCTAGAAGTACTGGTTGCATATGCCCCGGATGCAAAACACTTGCCTCTCTGTGCGTCTAAGATAAAAGCATATAAATCATAACTATTGATATTACGGCTACGGTTCACATGTCAACGAGATTCGCCACTCAACTAGAGACAGCTGTTGACTTCAAATGGAAACAGTCAAACTCAAAACTCAATACAATAGGGAGAGGATGTATATCAATTGCAGTAATGGTTGGGAAACCCGTCCTTCACTCCAAATATCAATTAGAATGCTTCTCTTTTCTTTTTTTCACAATGATACTGGAGGGGTAGTAGCAGTTACTCCCTTCAACAACAACACTAGAAGTTAAAACACCTTAATAACTAGCCCCAGAGAGACGTCTCTTTTAGCTTAGTTGGTAGAGGTGCAACAAAAATCGACCAGTTATCTTTCCATCGAACCCACTGCTCCAGGGTTTGAAACAGCCATCAACAAACAATTATGGTAAACTACTTTCTTTTCTTCCACGAGGTCAAAAAAAATCACTCAATGCCGAGTCCTTCATGAATGACAATCATTGGTTCCCGATAATGCTCTGTTACATTCTGAAGTGACATTCTTTGTCATCATCGAGGTATCATGGCATTTCATGAAGTGTTTACCTCTAGCAGATAATCAAAGACTATTTTCTATGTTCCTTTACAGATCTTTATTTCAATAGCAAAATCGGTAGTTCAAAGAACTCTGCTTAGCCAAGCATGCACAATGACTTCGTAATTCTAAACATTTGAATAGAACACCTTTATTTGCATTTAATGTAAGTTTCAACTTACGCAAGTTATTCCTTCATAATATAGCAATTTTCATAAATAGATATTTATTATAATTTTTTCACATGCACATGCTCCTTGAGATTAAAACTTATTATATTTTTATAATATTTCTGCTTATATTTAAACATAAAATCAAACGTTTAAAAAATGAAATTTGGAACAGCGTTGTCGATAGAGAGAATAATTTTGAGTCTTGCAGTGCATTTTTTTTTTCCAATTAAAGAAACTCAGATATATTTGTTTGTCTGCGAAATTTTGAAATAAATTACTAAAACCACATGATTGAAAGTAACATTTGAATAACAGGGAGCCTTTTGAATGCAAACAATAATAATTTGGAAAAATGAATATAATTAAACCTAGAGCAGTTCAAAAATGCTATTATTTTTTGCACGAAAAAGAAACTAGATGACTAAAAAAAATAATTCGATTTTAGTACTTATTGTTGTTAATGATAGATACCTCTGTTTGCAATATTATTTTCACAATCAAAAGGGTTTTCCATAAATTTGGCTTTTGTATGCCCTGTGCCTTCTTAACAATATCCATGAGTTACTTGAGGGCTACTGAAAATGACGTTTGATGAAAATAATTTTCTAAACTCAGAACACTTCAGCCCATGAATATGCATTTATGTCAAAAGGCTAACGTCAGAGCTTTGTATTCTTTATTATTTAATAATAAAATCTTATCATTAGATACAATCTTGCGCAATTCTCATAAAAAATGATTTAAAAGATTTAAATATTTCTGCGAAACACAAAATAATTTCACGGAAACGTTCATAATAGCTTTTGCTTTTACGTATTCAATTAATTACATTAAATTAAATATATTATTGTAGATTTGAATATGAATGTAGAAATCCTTTCAACCTTTGACAAATTTTCGCAAATTTTAAATGAATATTAGAAAGATATATCACTTTCGGATTACAAAACTGAATACTGCAGATCCACATACAAATCAATAAAATTGACAATTATTTATTGTAATTAATTAATTAATTGTATTTAAATTTGTGATAAAATAATTTTCAAAAATTAGAGGAGAAATTTAATAACTTAGAAACCATTAATTTTTTGATCTTTCGGATGCTCTTCGAGAAATGCACTTAAGGCTTCCGTCTACAAGCCATATTGATTTCGTGAAGATGTTAATTCAATGGAATTTCTACTACTATCCTCAAATCTATTTTACTTTATCTATTTGAATGCAAAAAGTGCATCCTAAAAAGGATAAAACAGTAAAGAATATTGTGGTATTGCATTTTATTCCGACTTTGAGAAATATTATTACCCTATTTAAATTATTCTTTTTTGAGTTTTCCTGTCTTTAAAAAAATATTCAAAAATATTTTCGAAATTTGAAGGGAAAATGTAATTCCATTGAAATCTTCATTATTCTTTATCCTTTCGAATGCACGTTTTTGCATTCAAATATATAAAACAGTATAGATTTGAAGATGGTAACATAAATTATTCCATAGGGTTAACGTTATGTCTTCGAAATCAAAATGACTGGTAGATGGGAGCTTTCTAGTATATTGAAAGGAAATAGAAATCCCTTATATATATATTTCTTTTTAATTTCGACTTTGCACTATAAATTTGACTCGTTTCTCAATTCTTAATCCTAAGTAAATACACAATTCAAAAGAGAAGATTATCTTAGGCATTAATTACTTGCCTTTAAGTAAATTTTTATTAATCAAATTTAAACGTAAATGTCTAGAAAAGTATGAGCTGAGATACCAATTCATTACTAAAAATAATTGGTTCCTTTTAAAAGTAAACAATATTTCGATCAAAATCAAATATCAAATATCGATATCAAACTAAATAATATCAAAGCACTACCATTGCCATTTTTCTGCTCATTAAAACATAAAAAAAAAAAATTTTTATCGTGATTAATAAACAAAATCTTTGAATATATCATAATAATATCAGCATAATGTTGAAAGATATTTATAACGAAATAATATCATAGTAAATAAATTGCTGAATGTGAAACAGAAAATATGACTTTTGACAGAACACTGACTTGATTACTGTTTCTCATAAAAAATATCGTGATTTTAATCACTATATAGTTTTGCTAATGCCTTATCTGTTAACAAATGATATTTAATTTGAAGTTAAAAATAAAAATCACACCAGAATATTAAATGTCGATGTTTGATGTTGTTTACAATTAAAATGTTTCTTGATTGATTTTGTGGTAATTATTGTGAGTAAAGTATTCATTAAAATTGTTTTTGATGAGCCTCATCACTTAGAAAGAAATTTATGAAGGAAAGTGTGATATTTAACTGAATTAAGTAGTTTCTGACATCAAAAATGAAACACTGGCGGAAGAGAGATTAAAATTAAAACACTCTTATCTTTTTAAAAAAATTAATTTACGAGCTCTCCACTTTCGAAGTATAACAAAAATAAGTCTCTTCATGAAGCTAACTGAATAAAAAATAAAATAGTGAATCAAATGAATACAGAAACTATGGATTCATGAAATAAAAAATTACCCTTTCACATATCTTAATTCGTATCATTCCAAGTGCAATCCCTACACTCTGTAAATGAAAATCTGATTCTTAATATTAATTTTTGGCGATTTTCTTCTTCAGGAAATAATACTATAACAGTATTCCCACGCGTATTTCTCTCTAAGGATTTTCATATGACCTTATGTAACTTTTTGAAGGTTTTAGGGGAGAATCAACAGTTTTTGCTCTCTTATTACACGCAGTGCCGTCGCTGAATTAAAAATATTAGTTAATAAAATATCAAATTAAAATATCCAAATATACGTAATTTAAAATTTTATGAAAGCATTTGTTTTAAAACCTAAAAATGTTTTTGTGCGTGAAACACTTTAAAACATGGAATTATTCATCACATATAAAAATGTAATTATAAATCTTATTTATCATTGGAATTATCTACCTTTCATTTTTGAACTATTTCAATAGCAAACTCCCATCAAATTGCAAAAGAAAAATAACTAGATTAGTAACATTTTACCCCATTACGCAAACATTTCACGGAAACGGTATTGCCATCTATATGCTATCAAACTAGCGAAATTTAGTAGTGGGTATCGTTTGTAACACAAACTACATAAGATAATATACACGGACGAATTCAGCTCGTCAGTGCGCATTGGGGAAAAGATTTGCTCTACCAAGTCGGGTTCGGCTCAAGAATTTGGGTGGAAATACTTTGGAAGAGCTGAACCCATCTGCACGCATTATGTTCATGTATTCGAATGCCAAATGGGTTCGTTCATAACCATTTTTGGGTTAATTTTCTTGTGAATGAGTCATGACCAATGTAAGTTTGATAGAAATACTGAAGTTTAATAAAAAAAAAAAAGACCAATAAGACAGCAATCATAAACATCGAAGAATTTTAACCTCTCAAAGGACGGAATTGGTTGAGAAAAAAATTTGGTTGGACCAACGAGTTACTAACCCTCTTTTGAACCTCCTTGGAGCTTGTTGGGACAATTAAACAGCAATCACTTCACCTGTCCCACTAGTTTTCAAAGGGGAGGGAGGTAGATTTCAGTTAAAAATCCCACTTTTTCCCTTCTATCTCAGTTTGCACAAGCAAAACGAGTAATTCCTTAGAGAATTGTTTTCGTAAATAGTTGCTGTTTTTTCTGCCTAATTTACTCAACTCAGTTTACTTTAAATCATTTAAATTTGCTTTTAAAATCCGAGAAGTATTTTTGTGTGCATAAATAGATTAAGAATAATGTTATTGTATATGTATTACATAACATTATTTCATATAAAATAATATGTAATTATTCATGCAATGTAATTTTGTAATTGGTTTACTTAAATTTAAGTTAACTTTAAATTCAACGACTACATATAAAAATATTGTTAAGTCAAATAATTATATAAATTTTTTCAGATTATTGCATATGTCAGATTAATTTACTGCTCTAATTATGGTATTAAGAAAGATATAAGGAAATTGTATCATAGAAAACATCACTTCTATATTTAGGACATATTTCGCAAAATTTCTTGACTTGAAATAGGAAAAGTAATCACAATTCAACTATTAGAAAGAACTTTCCCTAAAAAGGGGAGAATCACTGTTTATTAGGGATTTTCTGAACTTCTTACATTCCCATGACTAATTCGCTATCTGTCCTTATTGTCAAAGAACATTCAGAGCCGTCAATTATTGACAAAAATAAAAGAGTGAAAGAAGCATAGTAAAAATTTTCGCCTGCATGAGTATTATTTTCTCCACAGTCATTCGTCACCAAAAGTTAATGTTAGGGTAATAGTAGTATAGAGAGAGATTGGAAGATTTGAACTACAAGATTAGACACGCACATACGTTAAGAATAAAAAGATAATAAAACTTGATGTTAAGTGTTTAGTGTTCATAATTATCCATGAACGGACATTTAGTGGGATCAACCTTACTAGTTCTTATACTGACTCGCATCTGGATAGTCATTCTTAATATTTGTAGAATTTGAAAATATTAACATTTGGTGCGGATGCTTGAAAAGATCCCCCCCCCCCCCACATATAAATTTATATTAGGTTTTGGTTATTATCAAGAGAGTAGCAAAATTAATTATAAAAATTTTGCTTTCTACTTATTTAGACAACTTAAATTGAGTGACAGAATTTAAGTCAATTGTGACCTATGAGGGTTATTCTTAATGTATTAATTTAATTGCATTTTACGACTAAATGATAGAAGTGAAGAGTCTAGGCATCGCAGTACGATTCAAAATATCAGTCTCTCCTCCTGATTGCAGTAGCTGTGGTAGTTTAGTGATCATGGTCATGAACTCGGGGCCCTTGTTGTATCACCGAGTCGTGGGATTTGAATCTCGATGTCATTAATAGCGTAGCAAATATGCATTAAAGCTGTCGAGGCTTCACGTCCATACTTTGGCGTTATGTGAAAGTATGGGCAGGGAGGTGTGAGCTCAGGTGTCATCGCCGTCACTTGACCTTGACCCAAAACAGCGAGGTCTGTCATTAATAACCCTCGTGCTTCTTCCAAGTGCGATGTTAATACATGTATGTATATATATATATATATATAAACTTTCTTGAATGTGATTTCTTAAGAATTCAAATTAAATTTATGTTTTGTACTTTATACTGTATAGCAAACTATTAATAAAGATGACTTGTTTTCAGGATACAACGTTTATTAGCACACATCTTTTCAAACAGAAATTATATACACAATTTCCACTAGCACAATTTTTCAACATTCGTTTTTACATCTTGAAACCAAACTCAATTCTTTTTTTTTTTGTTCGTTACCAGTAAATTTTCTAAAATCAAAAACATGACCTGGTGTTAACAATAGGGTAATTTTATTTCTTTGTAACAACTTTAAGCATTTAAAAAAATATAACTTAATAAAGAATATTGAAAAGTATCACTTTTTGTTTAAATTGTTTTCTTTTAAATATTGAATATATCACAACCTCGCCCCCTCCAAAATAAACTTTAATAAATTTTTAAAATTAAAATTTCTTAAAATTTAATTTATTCTTTCTTCCTATTTCAGGAAATCGATTTGCTTAGCAACTTAATTTTTTTATAAAATAGTTCTCTTATAGCAACACCATTTCATATGCTAAGCTTAAATTTCTCAGATTACATAAGAAATTAATAATAAACATACATATAGAATAAGATGAATATCTCTTATATATATATATAAATTCAGGAACATAACTTTCTAATAAAACAATTGCCATAACAAAAATTCAAAAGCACTTTTTTTTAAAATACTGTAAATAACATAAACAGAATATGAACTGAAAGAAAAGTAAATCATTATTATTATTTTAAATATAATTCCTCTAATCAGGCCATGGAGTGAGACTTAAAGTATCTGCATGATTATGACTCTTTCCACTGCCAGAAACTTCATATAATTATAAGACTGTAAAGCCATTGCCCATCTCATAAGTTGTGGATTCAAATTTACATTATTTTTAAGCCAAACTTAAATATTATGGTCCATCAAGATGAATTTATTTGGCCCATCCAAAAAACATTGTAGTTTCTTCCCAGCAATTACTTTGGCAGCGCACTCTTTCTCTGTAAGAGAATATCGCTTCTCAGTTCCTGAAAATTTCTTTCTGAAAATATCAGAAAAGATATACTTTTTCTCATGCGAATTTCTCTTTTCTTACAATTTAATTCATTATCTTCACATTTACTAGTCTCATATACCTTGTCATTATCAATAGTTACACTTTCATCAGATTTGGGGAAGTTTACGAAATATTTTGAACAAATATTCTTAGATGAATGCATTTTTTACAGCATTTTTTCCTTTTTGAATAACAAGTGTTATCTTGATTATCTCCTTCCTCTGAACTTGATGTTTTAGATCTATCTAGAAAAAGAGACATTCTGATCTGCATTATTGCTCAGTTCAGGATTTTCATTCATTTCACCAAAATAATCTTCATTCAATTCACGCTGAATATGATTTTCTGGAACTTGTTCAATATTTTCAATCCTGTTTTCAGGTTCAGCATTTTCTGCATTGACAATTACAGGTGGGACTTCACGTGGTTCTTTACAGAATTACTTCAATTTTAACTTTGATTAATTCTTTGATTGCAAAATCTGCATTAGATGGAGGTAAAATCTCTTCATCAATTTTGGAATCGGGAATTTCTTCTTTAGGATTAAAACGTATTATTCGGCAAGACTTCACGAATTTCGATTTTCACAGGTTGATTAGATAACTGCATAGAATTTCCGGGTAGTATACCTGCAGCTTTTACTTTCAATTCCAGTTTTTTCAGCTCAAAGGCTCTAACTCGTGCTCTCTCTTCAAGTTCTTCCTTCCTTTCCCGTTCATCTTTTTCTAGTTTTCCCTTCTTTCACCGTTCTTCTTTTTCCAGTTTTTCCTTCCTTTCCCGTTCTTCTTTAATGGCACTTAGTAATTGAAGTGTAAATTCTTCATCATAATCGGGACTTTCAACAATCAATTTATGTAAATGAAATTTTTTTTAATTCAGGTCTTACGTTTAAACCCAATTCTTCAGATAACACTTGTAAATCCTGTTTCCAACTTCTAGCTAAGAATGCCATGTTGAAGAACCTTAACTACAAATTTAAAATGTTTTATATCACAGATTGTGCTTATATCAAGAACTATAATTTTAAAGAACTGAATTGTCACTTCTCAAAAAAACAATCTACTTTTTGTGTCTTAAAATACTCTAAATATAATTATCTTCAAGAATACGCAATATGCAATAAGAAAAACTAAATTAAATAATTCAAAATATCTTAAATATACATCAAGTAGGATTAATACTGAAAATATCAAATCACAATAACCTTCAAAAACTCACCAATGTTTCACCCAGTCAGTAATAAACTCTTATATTGACTTTAAGAAATACATAAAATATTATCTACTACCATAAATAACACACAAATTTCGAAATACACTATTTCAATACAAAACTTACAAATCTACAACAATGTATTAAAAAAAAAAACTTAAATTCACACAACCCTATTTGCAAAAATTATTATATTAGTTTGGCACAGTCGCTCAGTAAAATTGTACTACGCCTGGTTGACGAGAACTATCAACAAAACGTTACCATTTTGGCAGCTCTATATAATTATATTAAGCCTGATTGGCGAGAAAGAAAAACATTACCAGTTTGGTAACTCTATAGTTTTACTACGCCTTAGACTCCAAAAAAATCAACCTGAACTTTAACTCGGCGAAAAATATTTATTCTGATCAATATGCCAAGATGGCATATATATTAACTATCAATATCACAAGCATGTATTACCACAAACAAAATCATACACATAATGATCAAATACAAAATAATCTTTAAATATTTTTTTAACTAAAGTAGCTCTTTTAAATTAATGCTAATAGTTACAATCTCACTCCAGCTTTCGCCAATATTAAATAAGAAACAAATGAAATTAACCACCAATGCGAATAAAATACAAAAATAAAAATATCAGTTGACATAATCATATAAATTGTTCTTGTGTTAACAGTAAAAATCGTCTGTTAAATCAAAGGTAACCTCACCTTGCATGTGAAATTAAATAACTTTGGTAAATGAACGTTGAAGCACAACAGCTTTAAAGAAAGACACTGGGAAAAGATGACAGTAATTCTTGAATAAATAAATGCAGCATATGGTGTCAGAACAGCACAGAAACAGTCCACAGAAGAAGAAAAAAATAGCGCTTTAGATCGAATCACTTTCACTACCAGATTATTTTTCACGCAAAAAGAAAAAAAAATTGGCATCAGGTAATTTTTACTTTGCAACCTCTTCAGGCAATTCCAAATTTCGGTTAGTTCTTATTTTGGTGGGGCCTGGCGCGCTTTAACTTTTTTTTGGCGTAAAAAACAAAGAAACAAAGCGTCGAATCCCCTTTTATGTATTTTTAGGGTTATCAGAAATAAACCTGCATGGTAACTACATTGGCAATAAATCGCCAAAAAAAAGTTAAAGCGCGCCGTCTTCTTTTTTTTCAATTTAGTAACTCAGAAGACCAGCACAGTTGTGATTGAGGTACGAACTCCAATTCGTGTTGTGGAGACCAGCACTTCCGCCATTCGAATAAGCACAGCTGAATTAAAACTATCTTCGATGAAACCTCCAAATAAAAGTCTGTACTGTATTACAAGCTATTAATAAAGATGAAGTTTTCAGGACATCACGTTTATTTGCACACATCTTTTCAGACATAAATTATACACAAAATTTTTACAAGAATAATTTTTCAACGTCCGTTTTTACATCTTGGAACCAAACTCAATTCTATTTTTTTTTGTTCGTAGCCCGTAAATTTTCTAAAAACAAAAACATGATCTGGTGTGGCCAATAGCATAATTTTATTTCTTTGTAACAACTTTAAACATTTAAAAAAAGTATAGGTTAATAAAGAATATTGAAAAAAGTATCACTTTAAGTTTAAATCGTTTTCTTTTAAATATTGAATATATCCCAACCACTCCTCCTCCAAAATAAACTTTATTAAATTTTAAGAAACTTTAATGTTAAATATTTATTAACCTTTTTTACTAAGTAGATGATATTTTTTTTAATCTTTCAAATCCCATAAGGAAATTCACTCTCTGCTAATGGTTCTCAAAGAAAGTGCATCGGCACCCTGGAAAGCCTAGGTGTCTTTGCAAGGGGGGCGTAGAATCTCATATTTTTATCTCTTGTTGGCGCATTCATGTTAAATTAATAATATGATTATGTGAAATCACCAATATTCAGATTTCTCAGTTCAAAACAATGGAATTTTTTGAATGGAGAATCTAGAACATTTTTATTCTTCTGAACCAAAGTAAAATTTTTCAGAGATATAATTAGATAAACAGCAAATTAAAGCAGACGATTTTCTTAGGAAAAAAAATATTTAATAACAATTTTTATGAAAAATAAAAAATTTGATCATCCAAACAGTTTTTTTTATATTCATTTCCGTGACAACTGGTAACAAATACTTACATGGAATTTACTCACATTATACAGAATGTAGATTTAGCATTATGTATAGTTAACTGCATGCAATTAAAATAACATTCTATGTAAAAATAATATTATACAGAACAATAACAATACTCAGATTAAAATTACAAGAAATTTATTTTGCTCATGATTAGTCCTATTATTAGGAAGATTAAGATATAGTGGGAAAACCTTAGTACAAAAAGGAGCCGTGAGTCAAAATGATTTGGGAATCTCTGCTCTAAACGATTATATGCAAAGATATTTAATCCAAATAAGAATTTTACTTTAAATTAAACAGTTTTTCACCATATGATAATTATGGAGAGTTAGCTTAAAAATAATAAAAAGAGTATCAAGAAACTTAAATTAGAAAATTCGTAGCTAATGATTTATTAAAAAATATGTAGTTACATTTTTGTCATTGCAAATATAGAAAACAGTCTGTTAGATTTGAAATTTTTTTACGAGTAACGTTTGAGAAATTACATAATAATAATGTAACAGAAGATTCTACCCTGCAAATAAATTATTAAATTAAATATTAAAATAAGAGCAAATGATAAATTACTAAAGTAGATAATTACACTTTTTTCGCGTATTAAAAAAAGCAGATTATTAAATATTAAATTAATTCCTTAAGCTATCTAAATGAAATAATTATAATCATAATGCATTATAATTGAGTCTAACACTGTGTACCCTTTACTTTATGACCATACATTTTTGACGCCCTTTCTTCAAAACAAGAACGTGTTAAAAATGATAATATTTTGTTTATAAATTAGTAATACAGCATTGTATAACAGTATCCTTGTATATTTAATTATGTTTTATATCATTGTACTATTGTGAACTCATTAATATAACAATACGGTAACAGAAAATAAGCTTACCTAAAATAGAAACTTCAATTCTCAATGTAGGTTATATATAAATATTAAATTCTATTTCATCTAATAATATTAATCTATTACATCTAATATTTACATATATTGATCTCTAAAAGATAGAAAAATATCTGAAATATTTCAGAAAACGGATTTAAATATTTGCTTCAGAAAAATAAGAAACTGATTCTGAAAAACCTTGTAAATTAGTCAAAAAACTAAATATGAAAAAAAGTATCACACCCGCATTCTCAAAATAACGCAACCGAAAGCCGTGAAGCATCAATTTACGTATAAAAGTGTGCGAGCAACAGAAGAAATCAGCATTCGGTGAAGTTCCTCATCTTCAAATGGATTACTTGAGTAGAGCTTCACTATTGGTAAGTAAATAGTTTCTTGATATTATTGGATAGATCGAAAAAATTATTAGTTGGAATGATCTATGTTCTTATTAATGATAAAGTAATCTGTTTTCTCTCAAATCAGCTCAGTTCACTTTACCTATTAAATGCATTAATCAAAAAAACTATTTTTCTTTAGGTACGAAATAGAAGCAAAACGGAAATTTGACAGGTTTTCAATTTTTTATATACATTGAAATAAAAAGTCTCGCAGTTAAATGAATTTGAGAAAAGCTTAAAATTTCCCCAAAATTTTAGCACAAGGTTTCCATTACAAATAATCATTATTATACTTTAAATAAATTTTCATTTCCCCCTCATCTGAACAAATGCCCCTTTTGCATTTGATGACTTATTTTTGAACAGTACTTTTTTCTGAAAAATTTATTAATTTTCCTTAGTAAATTTCTAATTATTATTTTTTTAAAATTTAATATAGTTAAGTTTTCTTTTGAGAAAATTTCATTTTCAAATTAATCTCAAGCTTCTTATTGAACTGAAATTTCTTTCTGTTGAAGAAGAATGGAAATTAAAAATTATTAAATTTTTCAATCTTTTTTATAACATTAAAATAGCATAGTTTTTAAGTTTTAAAACTTTTCTTTCTTCAAAATTTATGTAAATGTGCTAATAACTCGTTTTTCAAACTTTCCAAAGTTATTCAAAATATAAATATTGACTGCTAATAAAAATATTCCAAATCGTTTTTCCAATAAGGAAAAAAAAGTTATTTCGGTTAATTTAAAAAAGTTTTTTCCGGGTAAACATGTGAAGAACGACTCACAAAAAGGAAAACCTATATTTCCATAAATAATTTTATTTTTTGTAAATTCAACAAAATACAAGCCTTTTTCAATAAGTTCAATATGAGTATTATTATTACATGTAATGAAATATAATATAACACAGTTCATTAATATTATTTTAAAATTTTAATTAATTATAATAAAAAAAATCTCAGGAATAAAAACTATATTAAATGAAAATTGTGCTAATGTGAGCAAAAAGATTTAAAAGAAACTTAATTAATGAAATTAATAGTATTAGACTAAATATGAATAACAAAAATATGTTAAAACTCTGAAGTTTAAAAATAGTTATCGTAGAAAAAAAGACGTAAACAAAAGAAAAAAAAGTTAAAATTATTTTTCTTTATTTCTATGTACTGAGCAAGCTACTCAGACATTCTTTCCCGAAGAGGAATATCTCATTTTATCGACGTGTTGAAAAGGTTTTTTAAACAACTAATATAAAGTACATTAATTAAAGTACAACTAATATATAGTATTACATCTCCTCTAATATAAATATAATGTTATTTCTTTCTACATATTGGTAACAGACATAATTGTCTAAAGTATATCTTTGTTTGAAATGATTTGGAAAATTCTGTATTATTTTTTGAAGATCAGAAGAATACTATTTAATGGAATATTTACCATACTAAATGCTTCTATTAAGGGATTCACCTCTCAATCACATGAAAAAAAAATACTCATCATTACAAGAAAAACCAAATAAAATTATAATCAATTTTATAAGTAACATATAACGTTAATACCAGTTAGTATTATTATCACATTTTCATGAAATTAAAATCTTTATATTTCAGTTAACACATTTTATTAAAAGAAATTATTTTCCGAATGAACACAAATTGTCAAAAATTAAATAGAAACGCGTTTGTTATATAGGAATAATCTTTTCAATGAAAAGATTTCTATTCTGGTTTTTTTGGAAAATTGCTTAAATCTGATATAGAAAATATTTTCAATATTTTAGAGTAGATGATATTTCACGCGAATTTTACATTATTTAATACTCAAACCATTTTTAAAATGTAGGTATAAAATTAATTTTAAGTCTTTTTTACTACCTCCGTTATAATAATAACAATAATGAGTATATCTGCAATATTGCGGGCTTCTATATATATACTATATTAATATGAGGGTGTTAATTTCTTCCTTTAAAAGCTGTTGGTGTAAATTGAAAATAACGCACAAACTAAGCTTTCTAACTTTTTGAAAAAATTAATTTACCTTACTGATCACTAAATATTTCAATATCTCTAAGTTCTTAAAATTTTCAATTTGTCATATCTGTATGAAGAATTTTAAAAAAACCCTAAAAATGCAGTAAATAGCAATATCAATATTTCTCACCTTTATTCAAACCAAATGAGTATTTATATAAATATTACATTCACTTCAAGGACATTGCGGACTTTCACTAACTTAACAAAAAATTCCTAAGTATTTTTGCCGGATAGAAAGTCAAAAGCTTTCCCCTCTAAAGTGAAATTGAATTGACGTTAAACAAACACGCCAAATAAAATCTGTTGTTGTTTAAGCACATTTGTAAAATTCAAACTGTCCACAGAGGGCATGCGCGAAGTGTCGGATTTGAGTCTCCGAAAACAGGTGGAGTAGAAAGTGATCCCGAATGGATTTTCGTTGTTATTATTTTAAATAATTACAAAGAGTATACACAGTTCAGTATATGCAAATTAATAAAAAGAACGGAAATGCTTCTCGATTGATTTCCTACAGGTTACATATATTAATTACAGGAATTACTGTCCTTTGTATAAATTAAATTGCATTTTCCTATATTCTTCATGCATATATTTTGTCTAAAATTTTATTATATTATGTATTTTTGTTACATCGTTTCTTTCGATGTCTTGTTAATTACATCAATCGTTTTTTTTTTCTCAGTTCTAAGGATAGCAAATATAAAATTAAAGTAAAAATTGCATAAACAGAGGTATTCAAAGATAAAACAAATCAGGTTGTTAAGAAATAATCCTTCATAAAAATTAGGATTTTAAAATGATTTGTGTGAGTTATTTCAATTCAAGATTATATATATATATATATATATATATATATAACACATTTTAAACTTCAGGTTCTTTGGAAACATTTAAACTCGTCACTTCGTTAATGTAAGATTTAAATCCATCTAAATGGCAATTTGTCATCACAATTCAAGACTTAATGCACTAAACAGTTAAGATAGTAACACACTCGGATTATGGATATCATAATATGCAAGAATTTTTTTAATAACATTTAAAAATTTTGATTACAATATGAATTAGATTTATATTTTTGCTACAATGTTTCTTTCGATACGTCAAAATGATTATCTTAACTGTACTTGGCCAGTTTCCTTAGACTAAAATGAAAACTTCATAAAACGGGAATCAAAGCCTATATAAATTTTATTATGTTAAGAAAGATAATGTATATGAGTTTGAGGGATGTATGCTTGAAATTTTTTTACTTAAAAATTTCTCAGAGGATAGCTTTTGAAACGAGCTATTCCATTATATTATCACAGGTCATACGAACTTATTGTGCAGCAATGGATTATTTATTAATAGTATCACAATTAATTTAGTTTTCCTTAGTGATTTGGCTTAAAGCTGTCGCTTTAAGTGACTAAATTTGCAGAAAATAACCAAGTTGTACGATTCCCCCCCCCCTTTGATTTAGATAAAACGGTTGAAAAATACCAATAATAGAATTTTACTTTAAGAAATAGTATCAATACTTTATTATATAGTAAAAGGAAGTGACTGTAAAAAGGATTTCAAAATTAAATTATTAAAATTTAGTTAACTTAAGGAGGATATGGTAGAATAAGGAAATATTCAAAGAGTTGAAAAAATTTTGCTTGTTTGTAGATATGGAATTAATTAAGTCTCAATTAAAATACATATGTATTCCATTTGTAACATTTTTATTTATTTGTCAGTGTTATGAATATTAAATTGAAATTTTTCACCTGAGATATTCAATATAAATACCACAGGAATAACAAAAATTATTTATTTATTCTACCAGTTAAGTTAAATAACTGGTAAATTATATACGGCGTAATTTTAAAGTAAGAAAATATTTAGTAATTTAATGAGAATAACACTGAAGTTTTTCAGTAGCCTAAAATTCTGGAGAGCTTGCACATTTCTGTGTAAAATTTATCCTATTTTCAATTCAAATGTCAGCCGAACTTAAAGAAATACTTTTAAAAAAACTACTTTTGAACATGTTAAATCGATAATCAGTTCAGGGTCGCTATTAGCATAAATCAATAAAATTCAGTGACTACCAATTTCTCCAACAACTTTCAAAACTTTTTATTTTTTAGTGGTTTAAATATAGACAGTTTTCCAGATTCTTTCTCCTTGATCGATTAAAAATGTATGGAAATTTCAAGTAGTTAACGACTTAACTTCTTGTTCATCCATGAATATGTTATGAGACGAGATATAAAAACATAACAACTTCGCTACAAAATATCTTCATGTTGTTAAATTGGTTGTAAAATAGGCGTGACATGAAAAACAAAACGCATGTCTAATAAATGCATGTTCATTCAGATAACATGCTTCTAGATAATAATTTTCTGTTGGTAATTGGGATTTTAATTTTTATGTTTCATAACTGCATAATTCATTACGATAACAATCATTATAGAAAATCTCAAACTAGTAAATTCAACAATTGTTTTTTTTAAAAAAAACTATATAATGAGACATAATTACACTAAAAATCTGAGTAAATCTGCACTTCACGGTTTTAAGAAATAACAGTTAAAAATAAAAGTATATGCCATTGTGATTTTAGAAAGAAATTTTAGCACATAAAAACTATGTTTCTAAAATTATGTTTAAAAATTAAAAGCAGAATAATAATATATTGATTAAATAAAATATAATAGATGAAGGTAAGAATTATTTAAATAGGACAAAAAATTACGTAAGGAAATTCACAACAGTAAATAACACAAATGTAAAAAACTGAAAAAAATTACAGCAACTGAAATTTTGTGTGTGTGTGAAGTAATCTCCAATGCATTTCCTTTTCTTTTAGCTCTGTTGTTGTCTGTTTCTTCTAAGTAATGGACAGAGAACGTCTGATAAACTCAACAAGAGAATTAATGTAAGATTTATTTTTATTATTATTTTAGAATAAAACCAATTTTGTGTTTGTCTCTCAGAAGAAATAATTTTCTAAGATTCTTCTTATTTAACACATTAGCATCGGGAAATGAGAACTTTCGTTATAAGATCCCGTTGTCGTAGGGAAACTATAAATCTTGTTTTGTGAGAACTTTGGGTTTTTTGTCAGATAATAGAATAAGTACATTTTTAAATTTGTTAGTGCATATATTTCCATATAAAGAACTTTTCAGTCAATTGTTTACACAACAGGGATCAATACTTAAGTTTAATTTGTGTTTTGTTTCTTACCATAACATTTGTTGAATTAACGAAGTTTATAAAGAATTATCAGACTTACCAAGTTATTGTGATGATGCTTTGTGTTTGTACCTATAAGAAATGGCACATATCTATTTTACATGATACAGGCAGTGATAGTGATTAAGAATTAGAAGATCAGGAGGATTATGACAAAGAATTGGAAATAAATGTTGGTGATGTATTGTATGATATCAATACATCACCGCGTTTAGAATAATTTGAAGGAAATCTAGGTATGGCGTTAATTCATAAATATCCTAAGAATATTATTGATACATCTGACTCATTTTTAATAATGACTTCTTATATCTGTGTCATGAATTATATCATAATGAGTGAGTTAATAAGTATAAAGTTTCCAGAAATGCATTAAAATGGACTGTTGTTACCACAACAGAAACGATTTTTTGGACATATAACTTTAATGTATGTAAATTCTGTGAAGTACCTTTGAACAAAAAAGCTGTTTCGCCGACTATCTTTTTAAAAACACTACTTATTAATACTTCAGCCTAAAAATACTACTTATCTACAATTCCTGAAATTTTCAATAAATTATACAAATTATAAAATTAACTATCGCAGTTTTACATAAATGTTGAAATATCTGTCAAATGAATCTATCAAAGATATTTAAAATCTTTAAGACTAAACGCTTACTCAGATCCCTAATTTTCTCTTGAATTATCTTAATAAAATTTTCTCATTATTTTAATTAAATTATATTAACAGTAATGTATTGATAAATTTCAAAAAGATATAATTTTGCTCTTTTTATGTTAAGTTGCCTAAATTAAAACTTATTCAATTTTGTATCATCATTACTTCTCACTTTAAAACAAATATTGCCATTTTAGGTGATTTTTTTACTGTTATTCTTTTTAAATTCTAATTTAATACATAGAACTATTCATTCTACTTTGCCTTTTGTTACTTAATCGTTAATATTATATACTAAAATAGCTGTTAGCATTTAACGAATTTTGTTGGTGCTAACTTCTTACTATATATTCAACCGTGTCTTCCATGCCTATCCATTAATATGTTCCAGTTCACTTTATTTTTCTGGCTATATCATTCCCTTTTCTTTTCAGAATGCAAAATTCCGTCGAGCTGATTTAATTCCAAGAAATATTCTCAAATCTGTTGATGATGTGGTCCTGAATGAAGAAAATGAGTCTGGCAGTTTACAAGGATTTCGCAATGTCACATACCAAGCTGAAGATAATACCAGAGCAAATTCAGATTTTGACAATTTCAGAAACAACCGAGCTCAGAGGATGAAATTATTCAAACCTAGATTTGGTAGTCAATCGTCAACAGTACAGAAAACTACATCCAAAAATTCAGCTGTTAGATCTGAAGTACGTAATGTAGAATCAGAAAATAGAAAAAATGTAATTAAAATATCAACTGTTAAACCCAAACTCTACGTCACAAAACGAGAAAGGAACCCAATTACTTCCCGAATCACGACAATTAGACCTCAAGCAAAAGGCGTAGAGCCAACAGAACGAGTTTCTTCTTTTAGAGGAACTTTCATTAGACCTAAAGGGTTTGGTATAGAATCAGGAAAAAGAAGACATGATGGAAAAGTCACAACTCGTCAGCCTAAAGTGCATAAATTAGAATCAGAAAACCACAAACCATTGGAACAACCCTCATCTCGGTTAACTCCACTTAGATCAATCGAAACAAAGTTCAAAGGAAAATTATCTCAAAAACAGATTTCTTCTAATGAAGCTGTAATCGTAGTTCCAACAAAATATAATACTAAAGACCTTGCAGCCCATGCAACAGGAGAAAAGTCAATTTTGACTGAAAATACTTTTCCTACTACCATCTTGCCAGAAACTAAGTGGAAAAGATTCGGAAACAGCAAAAGGCAGTTCAAAATTCCAAAAGCACATACAACCACATCATCATATAGCTCAATGGATATTGGCAGCTTTGAATTAGAAACAACATCAACTTTAGAAGAAACATTTGAGCAGTCTGTGCCTTTGGTAACAACAAACTCACCTGAATCAAATTTACATGGAAAAGAATCGATAGCAATAAAAAGCATGCCTGTAACAAAGTTAGACTCATTAGTGAATTCTAGAAAAGTTAAACTAAACCGAAATAAATTCAACAACCCAAAAATATCTCATAAACATTTTTTCAATACTAGCCAACGTTTCAATCAAGTTGCTCAAGAGATAACTTCAACCTCACCAACACACATAACAGAAGATGCAATTGAAAGAACTGATGAAATTTTAGGTCAATCGTCACATGTGATAAATAAAAAAGTCCGAACATCAACATCCGTGCCTGCAATCTATAGCACAGAATCAAAACACAAAAAGTCAAGTGGAAGATTAAGCACATCGATTCCTCAAATATCAGCAAACTCTAGACTAGAAGCAAAATATTCATCCTTTAATAAAAGGAATCAGTTTCCGGCAGGAACAGGTAAACTGAAAGTTAACACGAAGAGTCTCATTAATGCCAAAGAAAAAGAGTTAGAATCAACTGAAACTGCTCACAGTTTATTTATTTCGTCAGAAAATAGAAGAAATGGATATCGAAGTGGAAAAAGGACAATAAAAAAACCAGTTATACGGAAAAGACCTGCAACAATGTCAGAACATCATTCAGCAAAAATGATTGATACTAACAGGGAAACAATGTCTCCATTTACACAAGAAGACGAGAGGTCCATTTCATTTAAAACAACGCAAACTCCGATCCAAGTACAATCACATTATATAAAACGCATCGACAAACAAAGTGCATTAGATGAAGATTCAGACAAAACAGTCGATCCGAAAAGACCTAATCTTATGAGAAAAAGGTTAAGGAAGCCCAATCTTACTTCCCAAGATGCATCTTTGAGTACAAGTAAATCATTTAAAAAACAATATCCAAGGACAGAAGGAAGCCAGCCTACTTATTCTGTAAGAGATCCTGCTGATATAAACAATGATGATTTGGTCACTGCAAGTGAAGGAGCTAAATTATTGCCAAAAGAAGAATATGAAACACTTGTTCCTTTAAAACAGACTCAGAATCCAACTAATAAACAATTATCAAATTTAGAATTGGTCACTGATATCGCAGAACCCACTGTACAATCAAAAGAAAGAATAACTCTAAAGAAAAGTTTGTTAAAGAGAAGAAAATTCGATGGTAAGCCACCTAAAAACAAGAATCCCATTGCTCAAAAAATTACTGATCATTTACCAACTCCTAACTCAGAGTATATTTTAAATACAAATGAAGAATTGATTTCTTCCTCTTCCAACAAACAGGAACAAATTATTCCTTTCAGAGCCACACCAGATGAAGCCGATCCCCAATCCCTTAAAATCGAGGAAAACGGAAATGAAAATGCTGCGCTTGAAGAATCGGGATCAGCATTTAATCGCAACAGAAATAGGGATATTCAAAAGAGATTTAATAAAATAAGTGATTCTGCGATAAATGAATCCTCCATCAACAGTCGGCTACCTAAAAGGCGGTTTGTTAAAAAGACATCTGAAACTCAACCAGAACGTAGCTTGGAGGTCTTTACAAAAGCAGACCCAAAAAGTGAATCTTCTTTCAGAAATGAATCTGGACACTCAGATATTTTTATAACGGTACAAGACCCACCTCATGCTGAACCAGAAATTAGTAGTAACGACAATGAAAATGAATATGTACTCTCAGACTCGCCACTCAAACCTAAGAAAAGTAAGCTCAAAAGAAGGAAATTCAACAAAAGTAATTTTAAACTGCAAAAAGGATCTGAAAACCTCCATCTATCTAACAACGGAAACTCAAGTTTTCAAATCGCAAATGAAGACCTTCTAAATATCAATTCAGACAACCTTAGAACTGATTTAGCTCTAAATGAGCAAAATATACCCATCCAAGGAACACAAAACTTAAGAAACAAAATTTCTCAAGAAGCTGAACATGAAAACTTATCAGTATCAGCAGATTCTAAAACAGTTTCAAGTAAAAAGGAAACTAGATTCAACAGAAAGAAACATAATAAAATTAGTTTCATTCTTGAGGATGAATCTTCTCTTAGTACTCGAACTTCTAAGAGAAGAGTCCCAGTTGGTCAGAAATACTCACAAATCCAAAAAATAAACAATAAAGAGGGTTTTGTTGACAGAAATGAAGAAAACATTCCTTCTCAAGGAAATGAATTAAAACAGTTACAATTTTCCAGACCTGTACAAGATACTAATAATTTGCCAGTTCAAGCTACAAAAGACACCAATAAACAAGGTGATGAATTTGGAGACTTTTCAAACGAGTTTAAGAGAAATAAATTCATCCGGAAAAAATTCAACAAACTAAAATTTTCACCAGAAAATGAAGCCTCTGTTAGTTTTACGTCTTCTGAAAATTTAGGCCATATTAATCCAAGCATAGCAATAAACTCAGAAAAGAATAACAAAGAAGAATTTGAAAGTTTAAACAAAGAATTTGCCTCTCAAGAGGAATCAGAACAAGAGGTTATTTTAAATTCAACATCAGATCCTGTCGATGCAAATTTATATGAGTCAAAAGATTCTCATAAAGAAAATATTATATCTTTGGAATCTAACATTTCATTTAATCGGAAAAAAAATAAATTTGACAGAAGAAGATATAACAAATCGCATTTAAGTTCACGAAATAAACCTCATAGTTCTAGCCATTTGTCTAAACATAGAAATCAAATTCAAACAGCTATTCAAAAAGCAGTTACAATGGAATTGCAACAGAACTCTCATAATATCGTCAATACAAATGAGGAAATAGTATCTTCTTTTAGGAATGAACAGGAACAATCCTTTACTCTCGAACCGAAGCCTTCTCTTACTAGTGTACAGTTATATAAAGAAGATTTAGCAGATAAACAAAACTCAGATTCAAGGAAATCAAATGTGTCGAACACACGTAAGAAGAAAAGAATCAACAGGAAAAGATTCAATAAAGGGAATCTTACTTCTGAAGAACTGTCCTTCAGAACTCAGACGAATGGAAAACAAAATTCACATCCCAAAGACATAACTACACCATTACCGATTCCAAATACTAAAGACTTTGTAAGTGCAGATGACGAGCATATATTCTCCTTCAGAAATGAATCAGAACAGCTGGTTCCCTTCAAAACAGTAGAATTTCCCTTTAATGAACAATTCTATGATGTGGAGAATGTCTACAATCTAAATACAACCTCTGTAGTGCCAGGAGATGTATTCAGTGAAAAGAGGAAACACAACCAAAAGAAATTTAATAAACCAAATGCTCTATTGGAAAATGGGTCTTCTCAAAAGACACCGAAAATTGAAAAAGAGTTTTTCGGTGCTAAATCAATTGAATTCGATTTAGATAATGAAAACACTAATCTATTTCCTGGACAGAAAAGTACAAGATTGACCAGTAGACCATCTAATAGAAAAAGTAGTATTCGACAAAATACAGCTTTGATGGAATCAATTCATAATGCATCAGACAGATTAGATGTGCCAGAAATTCAATCTGAAGTGCTGATTTCATCGAGACCATCTCAGTTTGCTTTTCATTCTCAAGTGCAGGATTCGAGTATTTCCAATAAAAAGGGATCTTCCTCTCTTGTGACATCTTCACAGTTTCATTCAAACAGATCAAAAGAGTCTAAGCAACATAGAAGAAAATCAACTAAATCAAGCTCTGTACATCGAACTACATTTGAAGCCCCTGTAGTTAAAATGCAAGAAGGTTATTTTAAATCTGGAGGAATTAAACTGTCTCCACCTGAAGAGCTTTCGGCATCCATTGCTCCATTTAGAGGTCCACAATACCCAGTAAATTCCGAATTGTCACTTATAGACGCTGTTGACAATCAAACTGATCGGAATGAGGAAGTTAAAATGAACCTAAAGCAATCATATCCTCCCTTCAGCTCAGATGTTTCACAATTATATGGTCAGAATAGTTATTTACCTGTAGAACAGATTGCATCGGAACAGATAAATAGTAATATTTCCAATATTCCAGCGGAGGCCTCGGAAGCAATTTTTTCAATATCCAAAAGGCCAGAGGAACTGCCATTCACTTACTCGAGCGGCAAGAAACCGCAGTGGATGAAAATGCACCAAACACCTGGTTCTTTCAAGGAAAGACATTCCCCTTTTGATTCCAAATTTTTCTCTTCTCCCATGGAAATCATTTCTGAATCACCATATTTGACATTTTATCACAGCTCTAAATCAAAACCCATTGGTGAAAACAATCTCCCTTACCAATTTTCTTCTACAAAATATATGCAAAATGCACCGAAAATGTATAGCAGTGATATTCAAGACTGGCCACAAATCGACTCCAGAATAAAAACACCATCTTCTAATTCTCAATTCAAATTTAAGCCGGATGATATATTACCATATTCAAAAATGAATCTCAAAGAAGCATCCTCAAGCAGGGGAAACTACGGATCACAAAAGAATGGCGTTAAAACTTCAAACCAAGAATATATGCACTATCCTTTCAAACAAATTGATGTGCCAGTAAATGCACTAGTCCCAAGTAACGAAGCTAAATATTACTTTTATTCTTCAGCAATGAAACCAAACTCAACTAAGCAAACATCACATTCACGACATGATTTTGCATCATTTTTGTCCTACTCTCCTGAAATTGACAAAGAACACAATTCCTCGCCATTTTCAAAATCTACTATTTCCTCTCCTTTTTCGAAAGCCTTCGATTCCACGAAAGAAAATGGACAGTATTACCACTATGCTATGAACTCAGGACAAAAGCATACAACAGAGAAAAAAGACAGAACGAACATGTATCCTACAGCCGACGATCTGTATAAAACTCCAGAAGGGGAAACAGGTATTCTAACACTTTCAGCTAGAAACATATCTCACGAATCAAGTAGTGAATTACACAATATTGCTTTGCAATCAAGCTCCCTATCTGATACATTAAAGGAAGTGCAGACTGAGGAATCAATAAACAAAAACAGTAACGACTTAAATAATGCCGTACAAATTCATAATTTAGCTGAAGCAGTTGATGATATACAAGAAAAGTCAAAGGGTAAAATGGAAAATTTACTTAAATTTAATACTAATAGTATTAAATTGTCAAATTTTAAAGTAAAAGATTCAGATTTTGAACACATTTCATATCCTCTTTCGTCAGAAAAAGAATCAATTACTTCGAATGAAAAATATTTTATAAACTCACTATCCCCTTTTCTAGAAGATAGTTTTAGTAATTATACCTCGATATTAAAAAATTCAACAGAAATTCCATATCTGAGGGATCCACATACAATATCATTTTTTCCAGGGTATTTTAATGATACTGTTTTAGAATCTTATCAAACATCAACCGAAAATCCATTTAAAGAAATTCTTCAAAAAACAAAGAACAACTTACATTTTATGAATAATGAAACCGAAATGATTTTAGTAACAGTAACAGAATTCCCAATGGATTTAATAACCACTTCTGCTAATTTTACTCAACGAAACCCAGGCAATTTACAAGAAACTGATAATTTTGAGGAAGTTCCGGTGCTTAAATTACATCCGGTGGAGAATCCAAACTCTAATTCGAAATCCAGTGATTCGTCGAAAGTATTCCTTTCAGAATCTGTAGTTTTAAAACCAACTGCAGATGAATTTCAAAATCCAATTATTTTAGATGGTTACGATAATTCTTCCAATTCAACTGTCCTTATTCCAGTCAATGAAGAAGAATTGAACTCTGACTTCAGTGTTGTTTACTCAGATTATGCTAAAACGACAAACGAAGAAAAGGAAAACTATTTTGCTATGGCAAAAATTAATCAGTTAAAAAGTACCATCAATCCTAAAGAATACAACACAGATAAAGGAAACAATGAAAAGGGGGCCATAACTCCTCCAATGTTGGAACTTGTAGTCCAGAATTCAGGTGCACATGATTTTATATCGAATATAATCAACGTGCCGGTCACTGTTAAATTATTCAACCCTAAAACACAGACGTATCATTCAGTTTTAATAAAGCCAGATGACAATGCTTCTCAATATTCCAGTCCCGATGCTTACACAGAAAACTCTGCATCAACCAATGCACTGTTAGACTACACAGACAACCATCCTGAATCGGAGATAACGGAAAGTAATAATCAGAATAGTACATTAATTCTCCAGGAATCGGTAGTCAAAATAACTGAAACAGATATATCTCCGAATGACAGTAATCTAAGTGTCATTCCATCAAATGGTTCCCTTACACTTAATGCATCAAATAATAGTTTAATCGATAATTATAAAGCAGCCAAAATATCACCGAACTCAAACGAAAAATTGATAAGTATGGAAGATTTAAAAGAATTGCTCATTCAGAGTTTGATAGAAATTCAAAATTTAAAGATACAAGATAATAAACAGGAAACTCTTGGATCTCCCCAGGAATTAGAAAATGAATTCATTCATTCAAATAAACCCTTTAAAAGCAATAGCTATTTAAATGCTTTTTCTTCAACTGAATCGTTTGAACTTGGTATTCGTGACACTGTTTCAAGCAC
Organism: Nephila pilipes; assembly: GCA_019974015.1. Classification (NCBI taxonomy): domain Eukaryota; kingdom Metazoa; phylum Arthropoda; class Arachnida; order Araneae; family Nephilidae; genus Nephila; species Nephila pilipes. The sequence goes on along the minus strand of BMAW01120698.1, from coordinate 105,195 downwards.
TACAGAGCAGATAACGAAAAACCGTTTTCCTCCTGAAAGAAAATTAGTACATGTAAATAATTTAAAAGAATTACTTATTAATAGTATGAAAGATGGTCAAAATCCGCAAGATGAAAATATCAGCAAGAAAACATTTGGATCCCCCAAACAATCAGAAAATAAATTCCTTCCTTCAAGTGAGCCATTTAGAAACAGTAACTATTTAGATGCTTTTTCTTCAACTGAATCTTTTGAACTTGGTAATCCCAATACTGGTTCAAGCACTTCTGAACAGAAGATTAAAAGCCCTTTTCCACCTGAAAGAAAATTAGTAAACATCGGTGATTTAAAAGAATTACTTATTAATAGTATGAAAGGTGGTCAAAATTCGAATGAGGAAAATATTAGCCAGAAACCATCTACGTCTCTACGAGAATCAAAAGATAAGTTAATTTATTCAAACAAGCCCTTTAAAAATAATGACCATACGGATGCCTTTTCATCAACTGAATCTTTTAGATTTAAAATGCCTAACACTATGTTAAGCACTGCACCGAAAATGACTGAAAATTATCCAGCTCCCGAAAGAAAGTTGGTAAATGTTGGTGGTTTAAGAGAATTTCTCATTAATAATACGAAGGAAAATTACTATTCAGAGTATGAAAATAACAAACAAAAAACGCCTTTGCTTCCCCAGTTATCAGAATCCAGTTTAACTAATTCAAACCCTTCTTATGGAAACAAAACTTATTTTAATATGTTTTCACCTGCAGTCTCTTTTGAATTTGATACATCACAAGAAATTTCATCAGGGGAAAATCAAATGTTTAGATTAAGTTCAAAACCAGGCGTAAAATCACAAAATACGAAGGCTCTAAATAAAAATCTTAGTAAAAATACGGATCTGCTTAAAAATGTATCTGATAAAAGCAAAAATCCAGAAAAACCCGTATCTCATTTTAATTTAGAAGATAAAGAAACATATTTCGATGAAACAGCAAGCCCTTTTGAACTAGATATGTTTGATACTGCTTCAAGTAATAAGTATGAATTAACTGCTCTGTCTCCAGAACAAGAAAATAAACTAATTAATATAAATTATTTAAAAGATCTTCTAGTCAAGAGCATGGAAGAAGATTCCTTTGATAAAGATTCAAAAGAGAATGAAATTGATATTCTAAATTTACAAGATGATGAAATCATTGACGAACTCTCTTTGTTGATAGATTTCTTCACTCCAACAACAATACCAAACTATAATCTGAGCGATATTCAGTTTTCAGTTTCGGAATCCGTTGTCATGAATCCTCACTTAGAAAGTAATACTGATGACGAAAATTCATTGAAAACATTACCGGATTCTGCCCAAAATACAATCTCAAAGTTTGACCAACAATTTCAAGTGAATGTCCCGATTTCTCAAATTGTTGAAAAGCCCCTTGAAAAGGTATTGAGCATTATGGAGACCTATCATGTACTTAAACCAAATGCATCCGACGATAATAAAGAATATTCCGTTATACCATTGAAAATGGAATCACCTACAAACTTCCAACCAACTACTACTGATAGACCTCAGCATTTAATTCCACTTTATCTAAACATCAATGATCACGAAGCACCAGAAGGAAATCAAAAATATACAAAATCTCGAAGAAATAATATTAAATTTAAGAAGAATGTTTTACCTTCTGTGGAATATGATTTAGAAGCTATTCCTGAAAAGCTCCTTTTAGATACATCATTCGGAGCAATTTTGTTTGAAAATGTACTTAACAGAAGTGATATTCCAATCGGTACTGCCAAAGGCGAAACCAATGCCAAGTATACCGATGATTTTCAATGGAATGATTCTGAAACTTTCAATCAATACGTACTTCCAAATAACTTGAGTGATTCCTACAATGGGAAAAGGTATTATAAATCATTTATTGATGGTCGCGCCAACGAGACCAATCCAGTCATAGCTCAAATTTCAAATTACGATGAATTCCTTCATTTTATACGTACAAACTTATCAAGCAATGTTTCAGATCTGAAACCGTTAGTAAACTACTATCAAGCATTCGATTCTAGTTTTACATCCAAAAAATCACTGTCACAGAATATAAACAACAGAAATCCTACCCAATTTACTCGCTTAGGACTATCGCCTAACGGTCTCGAAAGCATCCCTACTAATTATTACCAAGTAAGAGGTTTTGACAATGGAAGAGAAATGCAAAGGATGGGTGTTGAGAACTATAACTACAGCGACGTTCCTCAACATCATGAAATATCTAGTGCAATTGATGAACAGGAAGATAATGACAAACATCTTCAAAAATTCGCTCTTCAAAATTTCCCTTCACATTTTCAACAAACACAAACCGGTTTTGAAGAACAGAATGGTACCGACGTATCCATTGCAAATAACATTCATAATGACTCTGAAACTACTTTCTTTAATGAAATACAAAATAATGACTTTTTTAGGCCAGATATTGAAAATGAAACAAATTTAAGTTCTTCATACCCTGAACCACTCACTCTCAGAAACGTATCTCAATATGTTGCTCAAGACGCAACATTTGGCGATTCGATCCAAAGTATTGTAAAAAACGGATCACAAATTGCTGATTTTACTGGCGGAAAGATTTCCGATAATTTACATGCACAAGTCACCAGTCCCGAAACTTATCCTTCACAAATGCATTTTGATGCACCAACAAGCACTGTGCTTCAAGAAAATATGGAAAATCCAATCTACGATTCACACTCTGCTATAAACTATGCAGAATCGATACCCTTTGACGAGCTGGATAGAAGAAAGAAAATCTCAACAACTCCAAAACTAACTTCTCCAGATCGATTTATCTCTCTGGACTACCCAGACGTCACGTTTCTAAAATCTGGCATAGAACAAAACAGGAAATTAGTATCCACTGCTGAGAACAGATTCCCTTCAGTGAGAGAGGAAGATGGTATCTTATCATTAAATTATTATGATGATTATTTATATCCGAAGTTTAAAGCAACGATGGCGAAATACGGTAGAAGTTTATAATTAAATTCTAACCTTTCTCGGAGTCGGTTAAACTACGAAAGTGCCAATATCATCCTACAAATTGCAGCCTGTACATGATCATAAAGTCTCATTCTTAAAATTTCAAATCGATTGCACTAATAGTAATGTAATCATTGCAATAAATACCGTGATTGAATAGGGATTGTAATACGGACTGATATATGTATATTTTGTTTCTTATCTAAATTATTATAGATTCTATTTTTACCCGATAATAATTTAACGTTTTTATTCTTTACGTGAAACAGTTTTAGTCACTAATATGTAGTATATGAGTTGAATGCATGTAAACTCGTCCTAACTCAATAAAAACAATTTAAGAATTGAAATTGTGTGTTTCTTTTCCTATGTACTTGTAATTTTCACTTATGTTTTAAGGCATCTTTTCCATTATTTTTTATGTAATTTTCTGTTATAAATTTTATTCAGTTACGTTGTAAAATTAATAACAAAAATATATGTAAGTTTTTGCTTAACATAATCTACAATAGTGTTACAACACTAATGACGTTTCTGTGTAAGAAATAAAAAGGAAAAAGTCAATTGATTGAATCAGTTGTTTCGAATTGCGATTTTTTTTTCAATGTTCCTGTGACAAAATAAAAAAACTACAATTCCTTGATGTTATTCAAAATTTAATTATTTGTTTTTAAATTTTTAAAAGTTGGAATCAAATTTAAATTTATAATATGAATGTATTTGGCACTATGTTATGAGGTTCAATAGTGAAATTCTTGTCATTTTAGAATCTGAATCTGTGTTTTATTTCATACATGCTTGAAAATTGAATGGATTCAAAGTACTTCAGATTACAAATTACAATCTAAAAAGAACTTAGGGACCTTTGTTTCGAATTGCAATATTTCCAGAAATTTAATAAATTGATATTTCTTGAATCCATGTTAATCTGCATTAAAATTCGACAAACTGGCAAGAATTGCAAATTTAATACACCATAGTAACATTAACAAATTATTTTTTTAATTACTGAGAATAAGTAATTTTAAAAGAAAAGCATGTACTTAAAGATTTATTTACAGACAATCTCACAAATAACATTATAAAATCACTTTGTTTCCTTCAAAACAGGAAACTGTAAATGTTCCGTAATTTAATAGAATTTAATTATGTCTGCTTTATTCTTTGATAATTTTTTTCAGTTAAATTTCCTAAAGTATTATCAAATAAGACTTTGACGACGGAAAACTGTGTTTTTAATAAAAGGGGTAAAGTAGCTTAGGGAAATATTGATAAAAGAGTGGATCGAAGCAAAAGTCGCATGAAAAACTAATTAAGCAGAAATAATTGAAAGAACTTATTATGCAACGTTAATATTGAACAAAATATCTTTTTTCTGCTAACATCATCTGGAAAAGGACAGAAAATATTTTCCTTTAATTTCCGTAATAAGTAATTATGACAGCTTAAAAAATATTATTAATTCTTTTATTATTTTTAAGTTTTGCACGTCTTGCAATTTTCACTTTCTCTTACATTGGTAATGAATTCATAATAATTACTCCTTAGTTGAAATGACTAATAATTAAATTATCAGTTTGAGATTAATTCGATTAAAACTTTTAAAATACAGAGAATAAATGCAAACATTAAATAAAATTAAACATTATTTTCATTTTCTTTGAATTATTGGTTCTTATGACTATCGGAAGATTTAAAAAAAATGTATGCTTACTTACTCTATATTTAACACTGAGAAAATAATTTGCAGCTAATTTTTTTATTTAGCTCCAACACAGATTAAATTGGACACAAATATGATTTTAAATTGAATTAAATTATATATTTCAGTAATAGGACTAAATAGTAAGGACATTAAATAAACTAAGAGCTTGTTAAATTATGAATAAGATCATGTGTAAAACCTTGTAATTACAAATTTTTAAATGTTAAAGTTTGCGTTTAATAAACTAATTTTTAAATTTATTTAAATGCTAAAATGGCATTTTGATAAATACCGTATATAGTTTTGTGCAAAACAGAGTAAATATATATTTTTCAGAAAAACATAGAAAAATATTCAAAAGCAATCTTCTTTCAATTTAAATTTAGAGCTGATTGTAAAATTTTCTTCTATACTTTTTGACATGATTACAAATTTCATTACCAATTTCTTTTTCATGTAAACCATTTCTTCGAATAAATTGGTTTATTTTAATTTTTCGTTTAAATTTAATTTTTTTCAATACTGTACAACACATTCTATTATTCATATTTTAATGTAATCAAAAATTAAAATATTTGAGGACCATTTAGAGATATTAATCTCTCTGAAGAGAGAGAAAGCCAAAGTAGTTAAGTTCATTTTTGATTCTTCCTGGATTTTATAAATTTTAACTAAATAAATAATATTACTTGTTGCTCCATTTTCTCAAAGTCAGGCAGCCCTTTTTTGTATCTTCTGAATATGTTGTACGATAATTTCAGAAGCCATTGTGAATAAGTCCCCTTTTTATCAATATTTTCTAAAATAAACTTTGAAAGGAAAACTAAATTCTCTTTCTTTCAATATTTGTTGATAACATTAAAAAACAACACATTCATAATAACCATAACTGTTACTTCTGCTATTTAGAATTGTTCGAGATGCGACTTGAAAAGAATACCGATGTTTAGCGAGTTACTTTCGTTTACGTACTTTTTTTTAATTTGAAATATCTAAACTTTGGTTAAAACATGAAAATATTGCATTGAACAGCCTGTTAAAAATACTACGTTATCAAAAACATTAAATATATTTTTTCATAAATAGCTGTAATAATTCTGACTTTTAAAATAATAAAAATAGTTTTATTTTACAAGATCATATAAATTTAAAATGTTAATTTAAATAGAACATAGCGAAAGATTAAGAGAGAGAGAGAAACGCCATTTTCTCCTAATTCAAGTTGAGTTAATCGTATTGATACTGACATACATCGTCAGATAACGAAAATTTAGAATATAAAGCAAATAACGAATAATTGGAAGAAATGTACCAGGAATCCTAGCAAATGGACTCGAAATACTGGAAAACTAAAAAGAATACAAAGTAAACAATATCAAATAGAAATAAGAAAATAATTCCTGAGAGAGAAAATAAACCTTATAATTGTTTACAACTTTATAAGCGCAACTTAATCCTTTTGCAAAGAAAGGAGATGAAAAGATAAACTTCTTAGTCCTAAAGTTTTTAAGAAACTGCCATTGCCCCAATAATTGCTTACACTTTTATTTACACATCCTGTACGCATCTTGTTTTGTTGCAGAGTCAACCCTTACAAAAAAGACTTTGTATACTTTTCTGATCGAATTGCTAAGCCAAACATTTTGGTTTTATTTGGTTTTATTAACGTCTCACTAGAAGTAAAACGAGAATTATTAACAACAGATCTCTGGATTTTGTGCCTCAGCCCAATGAGGAAGACGACACCTGAGCTGGCACCCCTTCTCCTTACTTCCACATCACGCCAACGGGAAGATTTTGAACCTTGACAGATTTAACGTGTTTTAGCTCCGTCTTTATGGAGGGTCTTTGGTAGCCTCAAGGCTAGAACGCACGACTTGACGAGAACCAGTCCGTTGACCAAAGCTAGTCCGTTGCCATGACAACTAGGCTAATTTTATCATTTTTTTGTTTCCTGAAATTAACCACATCTGATTTTGAGCGATTCATATCGAACTCAATATGTGCATTGAAAACTGTGTAATGTTCTACATTATAAGTAACAAAGTACGATAACAGCAAAGATTTTTGTTATAAATCATGTTTGAGATTTAATTTATAGTTCTATACTTTCTGAACTAGCGTTTCTTATAATGTAGCAATATCACCTATATTTCTTATAATGTTGAATCTTTATCGTATACCTAAAAGGCAAAAAGAATACAAAAGGTATTCCATCTTTGAAACAGAGAGAGAGAGAGAGAGCCACAATTGCAAAACTAAAGAAGTTACAACCTTATTGGATATAACATATAACATTGTTATATATGAAATTAAAAATAACACTTTTTTTATAAAATTATTCATCACCAAAACGCGAATGATTTTCTGCCGATTGTAGAATTCATCGTGCACTTTTTACAGCATGTTCGGTGTCAAAATTTGAATAACTATAGTTATTCGCATTTTCAGTATGTCAATGTTCACTAGAGCGAAAAAATACTTTTCTAGTGGTGGAAAAAAATCTTTTGAAAGCCCCATCCCTCAAAAAATTTACAAGGAAATCAATCGCTGTCTTGTAGCGCCCACTGAATAAGAGCAATAACTGCAGCTATTCAAAATGTAACACAGAACATGTTGAAGTTGAAGGATAGCATTTCGGCGGCGAAGATTTTCTGACCTCGTGGAGGGAACAGAGTTTGGCCTTTTCGAACCCTGGTCAAATGGGTCCGAAGAAACATTGACCGATTGCTCTTTAGAGCACCTTTACCAAACAGACTGAAAGAGACGTCTCTCTCGGGCTAAATATTAAAAAAATGAACTTCTGCCGTTTTAAAGAGAGCCGCTGCATACTGACCCCCCTTTCAGGATCACCGTAATGATACGCAGAGAAACATTGGTATTTGTTGAGAAGGTCGCTTTTATAGCCAAGGGTGTTGGGAGTGATTGTTCGACCTCGTGGAGGGGGAGAATGTAGTTGACCTTGGTGGCCGGCAGCTGTTATAAACCTGAATCAGAAGAGTTGACCATCCATTTTTGTTGCGCCTTACAAACAAGCTGAAAGTTATTTTACAAAATTGCAGTGTTGGTTAGTTTGGTAGCAAAATTTCTCTAGAACTGTATGAATAAGGTGAAGATAGACAACTGTTGCAAGTCCGACCAGTACAATTTACTGCGATTCCTACACTATCAAAACTAGAATTCCATTTCCGTAGCTTTGGGGTTTGTACTTCTTTAAATAAGAAAGGGAATCATATTCCTTGGTGATCTTTTTCTTCCCTATGGATTTACAGTGTGTGGTAAGCGCTGGTGATGCTCCCTCACGGTACCATAGCGATCTTTCTCTATTTTCGACCCTTCTTGTCAAATACTTTTTTTTCCTCTCAAATTTGTTGATTACAGAAATACATTATTTGTGCCATAAGGTCAGATTTGGTTCTTGCACCATAAACCTTAAATTACTTTCACTCTCTCACTCGTCTTCGAAGTAGTTTCGATTTGTTCATACATCTTCAACATTCCGCTCGACAATCGTGGCTGGACTCGAGACCCGAATCTATGATTCAACATTAACGTTATCGACGTTGAAGCCTGTTTTCTATTGTTGTTGACTTTTTTTTATTTCTCCCATTTCTCCCCGAAACAAAGATCTACTTAACTTCTTCAGTCCTGTTTGTCATTTGAATTGCAGTTAAGAAATGATATCATCTGGAAGAAGAACCTTATTTTTCACATGAAGCATGACTCCCTTCTCTACAAAGTGAGAAGTTCACTATAGGATCATTGGTCTACCGTGGCATCAGAAAAATTCCCTCTAAAACGCAATATATATATAGTAGAGTATATATATGCATATATGTTATATATAGGTTATATATACAGGAGAGAGAGAGAGAGAGAACAGTAAAATCATCAATAAAAAGGAAATAAACTAATTCACCACAAATCCACACACACACACACACATATGTGTGTGTGTGTGTGTGCGTGCGTGCGTGCGTGCGTGCGTGCGTGCGTGTGTTTGTGTGAATACAGTTATCTATATGAATACAATTAATATGTTTACACAAATGAATTAAACATTCAAACAATGAGGATAATGACAAATGACACTTTAATCACAAATATCCTGGACAGGATAATACACAGGAACAAAGACAGTACATACAAAGATTAGCAACACAGTTACTAAAGCAGAACTTGTAATAACAGTCACAGTTAAAAACTAAAGTTCAACCCACGAGCTTACTAATTCGTACCACTGACAAATCCCCAAAGTAATAAATACTTCAGGCAAAATTCGACAACATCCGGCAATCCGGCATAGATACATATGGTTTCCAGGTAGATTCGGACTACTTCTCACTCAGCAATTTCCGACAGCTTCATTCGTCTAATTCCCAACTGATTCGCTTTGGCTTCGCACTTCTCCATTTTGATAATTTTTGGAGCCAGTTGTTAAGTCACACAGATAATTCAGAAAATTCCATAACTTTCACCCTAATCGAGATGTTATGAAGATTCCAGCATCTTGTTTAGCTTTTCTTTTGCTGCCAAAGTCGCCAGGTTTCTCACCAAGTCCCTAAAATGATTGCCAAATTCATTGTCAAAGTTTAAGGGTCATTGGCGGTCTTTGGCGGGCTGACGAAAGTATAAATATCTACTCTAATGTCCTTTATAAGTGTAACGTTGAAAAAATGCGTCGTCGCCAGTACGCAACAAAGTAAAGTAAAAATGCAATTTATTGATGATAAGTATCATTATATATGGAAGAGTAATCATTACATGACTTCGTGAAAGCGGTAATCAATTTTAGCATCAGATTCTAGTGATGATTCCACTGAAAACTCTTCAGCCAGAATTACGCGGAGTAATGCACATCAAAAGGAATAAAATACCAATTTCTTCTCTTGGTGTTTATGCAGAAGTTTGGAAATTGAGAATGTAGCTTATGCATCCTTTTTCGAAATATATTAACTAAATGGAACCTAAAAATTACGATATATATCGCCAAAGACTCTCGTTTTGCATCGATATAAAATGACATTTATACAAATCAAATCCAACTTTCTCAAATAATTATTTCAGAGCCTTAATTCGGACGTAAAATAATTTTAAATGGTTACACTGTTTCTTATTAATTATATACAAAACTACATTTGTCGCAATTAACTTACTTTTTTTCTAGTTGCATATAACCAATATACACTTTGTTTAACTTTCAAAAATATTCTCTATAGAAATCATTCAGCACAATTATTTGCTTATAAAACTACGTATTAGATAGTTTTTATCTCTTCACGTTTTAATGGAATGTTTCATATTTCCCTGTTAAGTATTTGGTTGAAACTTGGAAAAATTATCCATATTGGTAATTGGATTTTCTCTTTTTTTCAAAAATATTTATGCTCCTCATAAGAGTATTGACTTATAAAACAAATGTTAATAATGAACTCTGTTGATCTTTTTTTATTGATAAGAATCTGTATTTATGCTCCAGTTTAAGAAATTTAAGTGAATATTTTTACTTTTGTGTCTAAGGACAGTGTATGCGAAAAAAATGGGAAAACGGGGAGAGATGCCCTGAAAAAAAAAACAATTGTTCTAGATATTTTACTATCCAACCAAGGGATTATTGTTTTTGTCTATGATAAAATGGTCATCCGACCACTTTTCAAAACACAGTGTTTATTGAAAGTCGTTTCTTGTCAATCCCTAATAAATAAATAAGCGAGAGCATTCGGGAGTGAGTCAATGAAATTTCCATTCCATTGTTATATTGTCATTTGGTTTGATTCTAAAATTTAATTAAATATTTTAATAATTATTTTTAAAAAAAATATCACCTTTGGTTGCTAAATGGGTTCATTGAAACACTGTGCACAGAATGATTTTATTATTAATTTTTTTATCTAATTTCGAATCTTACAATTTTGATTAAAATGATATTTGCAAATACTGCAACACTACATTTTGTCACACGAGTCAAGTTTAAGATTGAAATTCATTCTAATTCAGATATGCGATATTTTATCGAGAAGAAACAATTTCATAACAATGAATAAAATATTTAACTTTTTGTTGTTCCTCAATGATGAAGAAACATTGACTTCAATTCGCTGTTTTAATTATTACATTAATTAATTATATTCTAGTTTTTTAAAGAAACAACTGAAATTTTTATTACTTTAATCGCTATTTAAAATAAAAGATAAAAAACATTCTGTATTTGTAATTATTTGAATTTTATCCGCTAACCGGAACTCATACTCGTATGTCTTGGGTTATGGTTTAACCTTGATCACCTGGTTAAAATTTTTCTTCAGTTAAAGAAAAGTCGTTATATTTTCTAAAATTGTGTTCCATTTAAATTCATGATTTAAATAACTTTAAACTTCCTACAAGAACAATACCAATACTAGCAACGATCCAAAATGTGCTTTAAAAAATTCCCTTGAACGCTGTGACGCCTACCCGACCCGAGCTGCCTCTTGTACCATAACTAGATACAATTATTAAACACTAAGACAATAACCAATCAAAGAGACACTAGAACAATATTTACGGAATTTATTAACTTCTATTTACTATAATAACAATTATATATGCTCTCCTGGGGAAGATTTCTATTTAACCAAACTCAACTCACCAATAGTAATCTAACAGACTCTTACCACTAATCCTTCCTCGACTGTAACTCAGACTCCGGATCACTTGTTGAAACTAGTACTCACTAAATCTCTTGTATCAATCTTTAGTCTAACTACCTATTTCAACCTCTCTTTCCAACTCCTCCTTCAAATTCTTTCCACTTCTCCTTCAGCTTCTCTATATCTTCTCCCTCAACTTCTCTATCGCGACTTTCAGTCAGAGTTTACATATTTCCTAACTCTCCCGCTTCACTTCATTTCTACCTGCTTTCACTTTACATAATCACGTTTCATTTTTGGTTGGGCAAAGATTGTTTAGCAAAAGCAATCAATCTTAATTAAAAGTCCCCAAGATTAGTGAAGAGAAACCGCGAATAGCCCAATGTCACAACGAAAGCTATTTTTCATTATCAAATTTTGTTCTTTAAGAACTTACCTTTAAAATATAACCATGTTGTTTCAAAATGCATCATATATTTTTAAAATTTATAAAGATTTATTTTAGCTGAAAAGAACTATGTTTTGTGTGCAAAAGTTATAAATATATCTTCTCTGGAATAAATATGTATTTTATGATATTCACAATAATTTAATTTAAAGTAAATTGTACAAAAAGAAAAAACAAATAGGACTATTTTGTATTTTAAGTATCTCAAAATAAATTTGTTACTTAAAGCATTCAGAATCAATCAATACACTATTCTCCCTCTACTCAATTTGAAGTCATTTCATCAACACTATCAAGTGCACTTTGTCCCTTCAACATTTAAATCCAGATTTTAAAAATTTCGTTCAATTTGTTGATTATCTGTAACCTACATTACTATAACCTAAAACACTATTTACAGGAATGTACACTTTTACAGATAAGACTTTTAAAGTTCCTATAGAATAGATAAATTCAAATACTCAGATTCCAAATTTCATTCTTATTAGTTTATCTTGTATCGACAGTAAAAATAGATTCCATGGTATAAACCTGAGTAAATGATATTGAGACTGCGGTTTTGTTGATATTTTAAATTTTTCAGATGCTTTTCATTTCGCGAAAGTACCTTTGCATTTCTTATTTTGCCTTTTGGCATTTTAAGAGCAGAGATTTTTTTTCGTTTCTGACTGATAAAACTGGTATCAGGAAAGACGCTTATTAACTACAACGAGAAAGACCAATAATATAAGAAATATAAATATAAGAATTTGCAAGCTAATACTACTTTAAAAGATTGAAAAAAGAATCATAATAGGATGAATTTTATCTTAAAAGGAAAATATGTTAATTCAGATTAATAGTACTTCAGATAGTCAAATTTCTCTTTCTAAATTTTTAAAAGCATTAAGTAAATACAACCTTTAGATTCTATCTATAACTAGGGGGATTGAAGAATTTTAATTTAACTTAAATAAAACACTATATTTAATTACAAAAAAATGTTTTAAAAGTTTTATTTAAGAATTTTGATGACCACTCTTTCAACAATACCTTAGAACTTCCATTTTACAAATTTTATAGAATATTGCTATATTAAATACTAGCGATTTTCAGCAACAATACTATACTTTCAAGTATTCTAATAGAAAAAATTTTTACATTTTTTTTTTGAGTACTTTTGAAAGAATCTAAAATTTAAGTCACATAGTACAAAGTCTTTTCAGTTTCAAATATCTATAAAAACTATATTAACAGCGTTTTCTAGCAGATTTAATTGATAAATAAATTTCCCCGAAAATGTTTTCTGAGAAATCAAACTTTTTGATTCTAATAATGTTGAATTTTTTTTTTTTAATTTTGATTATGAAATGCAGCTCTCAAATAAAAAAAAATTTTAATAAAAGTTGACATTTTTTTACTCAGAATCAATGAAAATTTTAAATGCCTTTGAGGCACATAGTTTTATTTTTTTAAAAAAGAAACGAATCGATTTCTGTGACAATTAATCTGATATTGGCTCCACCTAAAGTTATAGTCAAACATCAATCTCTTTTGTTTTGAAGCTAAAATCCATCTCTTTTCATCCGTTCTTGACAGAATTATTATTCGCCGAATTGCTTTTTCACAAATGTCGAGCGATTCTTTAATTTGACCTTCCAGACTCGTTTAATTCAACCGCAGAACTCTGACATATACCCATAATGAGTACGAATTATTTGGCGAAGAATTGTTACAATCGAGGTAAATATTTGCAATCGACAACCAACAATCAGATCGAGAATCATATCTTATAAAGTTTTATACCAGTTGGCTCAGTTTCCTTGCATTGAAACTGCAGCTGTTTGAGAAATAAACACAAAATTTTAATTCTTTGAATGTTCTGTTGAAATGCTTTTAGATAATAATTTCATTACATACAATCACCTCATTACTTAAAACTATAATAAGGTTCAAAATAGTAATAAAATAAAAATTGGTCATTTTATTTTACATAATTTTGATCATGCAAAGCTCTTTAATATTCAAATTGTCCCAAATTATAAAAATGATTATAAGGGAAATCAATGAATAAGTTACTATATTACTGTCTACCATTATAGACTTAATGTTGTGCAATATACTAGAAATATTATGCAAATTATTAAACAAAAACAATAAGGAAATTTTAAAAGAATTGTAGGAATTATAAATATAAGAATCATAATAACGTTAAAAATAGTAGAAAAGTTAGGAAATGAAATAGGAAAAAAATACATTGATATAGATATTAAGAAAAATAATAGAAGAAATGTAATTTTGAAAATAACTACAATACTAAAAATTAATGTTTGATTTTAAAAAAAAGAAATGTAATGCTTTTAAAAAGTTCATATATCTAAAGAAGTTATCGAAAGACTATACTGGCATACTATACAAATATTACTAACTACTTAGCTACGAAGTATAATATCAAGGGAAATATTAATGAAATTCAATGCCAATATTTCATGAAGAACCAATTAAATTTAAACAGTTATTAATGGTTTTAATACTTATATCCCAAAAGTTATTAAAGTATTTTAACCTAATTTACATAAAAACTATAAGTATTGTAATAAGATTACAATTATTAAACTTAGTTAAAATATTACTAAGCGTACTAAAAACAATATATACTCTATCCGTAGCTATGATCTTAAAGATCTGATTCCTTCAACAGACATAGATGATTTTGTTTGGTTACTTTTAATTAATTTTAAGAAATATATCATTAAAAATCTTATTTTTATGAAATACTTAATTCTTTAGTTAATTTTATTCAGAAAAATTATATTAAATTAAATGATAAGAGATATAATCAAATTAAAGGTATGCAACAAGGGGAACCAGCCATTAATTGTTTATTCAATATTTATTTATATTCTTATGAACAAAGATATGTAGATGAAAATGATTTCAAATTTTTTATCTTTAATTATAACAATAACAACGAATATAAAACGTTAGCTTATCTTTTTATCATTCTTATTTAAATTTAATTCAATTTTTTAAAAAGAAAAAAAGAAAAAAATATTATTTTTATGTAAAATAAAAAATTATTGATTAAATATTTACTGCATTATTTTTGATAAAAGGAATAATTTCAAATTTCATGTTAGTAGAATCCCATTCTTAAATAGATATATTCACATATCTGTTTTATGAAACATAATATTTACTCGTAATTACATGCAACTTATTGGTTCTTAATTTACAATAAGTTTAACTGATTATAAGGAAATTTACATTTGCTATATTAAGGTTAATTTTACAATTAATTTTTTAAACACTCGTTTGAAATGGGGAAAATAAGTAATAATATAATTATATTTCGTAAGATTAAAAAGAAATCTGGAGTTCATTTATTTTTTTAAATTTCCTTCTCTGTGGAAAAAGATTAATTTTAATCATATGAAGAATAATATTTTTTTAATTCTTATTACAGTCAAAGGATTGTGATATGAGTGTGCCGTTTTTAAATTCTAATTAGAAATGTATTGACAAATATACGTTTAATAAAATTTAAATTAAATTAAAAACTTTTAAAAAATCTTTTGAATATTATTCAGTTTTTTGGTTTCAAAGTATATTAAAAGAATTTATCATAATTGTAATATTAGAATGGATGGGGAGTTTATTTGACGCCTTATTAGTTTGGTCTTACGGTGTATTGTCGTGTGTTTGAAACGTTTGAATTTTGCTAGAACTAATGCTAATTATTAATAAATCACAACTTATCTAAAATTTATTTTAGTAAGTTGATGCATAGTCAGTTGATTAGATCATGTTTTAAATAATCGTATTTGATATTATTTTCTGTGTTTTTGAGTCTTTTCCCTTTCCCTCCTTCCTTTTTTATATTTGTTGACATGCTTCTAATTAGGGATTTATCAAGGATTATTGTAAAGTAATGTTGAATCAAAAAAAATATATATATATACTATGTTTAACCATTCATTTCAGTTTAAAGCCAGAAACACAAATTTAAATTACTTTATATCAATTTTTCGTTCCTTTATTTTTCTTAATAGTTCCGCATTTTCATAAAAAGTACTTTAGAGTTTTAATTTTTTTTTTTTTTTTTTGATTGTTGTATTCATCATTGAACCATATTTTTTAATGCTTAAATATTTATGTAAAAAATATTAATTATTATATTTGTTTTTATTTCTTGCAATAATAATGACATTAATTTTTTAAAAATCAGATTATAAAAAGTACAAAAGAAAATATATATACTTTACGTTGTGTGTGTGTGTGTGTGTGTGTGTAAACATCTCACATAAAACTAATTTAAGATCCTAATTTTTCTCATTCTCTAACTCAAAAGTAGGGATTTCATTCCTATTTCCTGATCCAATTCCCTATTATCTTTTTATTTATTAGTTCATGTGGTCATAGAATCTGTTGAATTAACTTTTTCCAAATCATAAATTTTTCAGAAATAATCCCTACGTTACTATACTGATAGGCTTTAGGGAAACTCCCCTTTAATCTCTTCATCTTATACCATGCGAGTGTCATGTGATTTACAAATATCCCATAGAAATTCCTCGTTGCGTACGTGTGTGCAAAAGAAAAACAGATAATATTTAAAAATTGCTATGTGAGTCCTATATATAAACTTCTTCTGTTACGCTGCTCAAGTCATTTGAAGGGAGAAAAAAGAAAAAAGTATTAAAATACCTTTTTCTAATTCAAATAACGCATTCTATACCTTTTCTATTATAAATAATTGCATTTTTTAATAATTATTGCTAAATTCAGAATGAAAATTTTTCTCTGTGCTCTGAGAACACAAACTCAATTTAAGTACTTTAAACTCATGTAGTACATAACAAAATTATATTCGTTTCAATCGCTGGAAATTCTAATATTGTTTTTATCAATTAATAGTAGACAAATTCCAATTTCTGCTCCAATAATTAGAAAAAACATGTATATAAAACAAGGTGAAGAAATAAAAGCGATTGTATTCATATTTCCACATGAAAGAAAAATATATCCTATTTTCATACATCATTCTTCTTAATAAAAAGGGTGGAAAAAACATTATTTTATGTTTCATAAGTATTTTTTTTCCTTTACTCTCTTATGCTGTAAAATTCAAAATATTATTTTTAAAAATTTTTCATGGTGATTGAAAAGATTTCACATTTTTCGTAACTCTGATAGATTTTTGGCAACGAGTATTGTTTTTTAAAATATTCTTTATTGTTATGGAATTTAAGAGATTGTTGTTATCCCAGTCTGTGCAGCAAAAAATTAATAATGAATTCAGTATTTTTTCATATTTGTTTGAATAAGTATCGACTTATTACAAGGTTATTAAAATTAGTATTAGAACAGTCATCTAAGAGTTAAATCCCCAAAGTTGGAGCAATAAAATATTTTAATTTTTTAATTAAGTGTTTGAAATCATATATTTTTAATACTCTCAGTATCACTTTTCTTTTACCCTTCACTAGTATTTTCCACTTACTACTAGTACTTTTGAGTAAGATCCTCTATTTCTACTGAGAAATATATTATAGTGCCAGTAATTGAGAAAAAAGATCTTTGAGTACCAGTATCGATAGAATATGTGAAAAAATATTTCTCAGGCCTCAAATAGAAAAATGTATATTTATTATTTGCAAAATCTGAAACCAAGAAACTTGTTGAAATTTATAAAGATTAAATCGAAGTCTATGTAAAGTACAGATTAAAGTTAATATACTTGAAAGGGAAGAAATAAAAACATTTTATCACCTGTGTCTATATGTCTAATAGTAAATTAATTTTGCCAACTATATTTTTGTACGATACCATAGGCTGAATAAAAAGTTTGATTCCAATATTAACTCAAATTTCACTACTGTGAAAGCATTGTAATATAACATTACGGCAAATGCAGAAACCTAAAATTACGAGGTTAATATTAATTTGAAAATTTAAATAATTAAAGTCAACAATTAAAGCATTTTTCGATAATTATATTTAATAAATTACTAACATAAGAATAATCAAACAATCAGGAAATTGCCAACTCAAGAATTTATTGAACAAACCTGGCACTGGAAACATTCCTCTCACAAACGCTAAGCTAATACATAAAAAAATAGTGAAAGCAGTCGACTGCTCTAATAATAATTGTTTAACGCCGCGGAGGGCAGTAATTAAGTGACGTGGAATAAATAAGATTGTATCTTGTGACGGGAAATTCGATTAGGCAAAATGAGGGAATTTGACCTTGAAGATTTAAGTTTAACAGAAAAGAAATGTGGAGCTCATCACCCAATAAAAACGTGTATTTTATTGTTACTTTTAGGAATTTTCGAGGAATGGTATCAACAGAAGAAAGGATTTAAAAATAGTGTAAAAATATTTAAGATTAAAATGTATTACCACAAGCGTCCACTGTAGCAATGGTTATGGAAAAATCTTTAATATGGGTTAAGTAAGAACACAATTAAAATTTGAAATTTTAATGAAACGCGTATGAAAATGGTAGCTGTCGATCACTAAACGAGTTTGTAATACTTTCCTAAAGAAATAATAGCACACTACTGAAAAATGACTTTATTTCAAAAATTGATAAATTATATCGACTGCAGGATCCATAAATATTTCATACGCTTTATTAGGAATTATCTCTTAAGATTGATGCTCACATGAAATCTGCATAAATAAGGAATATTTTCGGTAAACATCCTATTATCTTGCCAATAAACATTTCGTAAATGTTTTCCTCTCGAGATGTATATTTATATATAATTACGTATGCCTAAAATATTAACCTTTCGCTCACTGTTTGAAAGATAACCTAATTTCTTCGACAGAAATTGCTGTTAGATAACTCATGAATATTTAATAACATAGGAAGTCTTCAAAGGATTCATTAAGCGTCGTGTTTTTCTCTGAAATTGGATCGGTTAAGTGCAAACATATTAAAAGAGATGCAATGCATTTACGGTTCTCTGATTTTGAGTTTAACTGAGTAAATAGAATCATGTTTATACGAGACATATTTTATGCAGGGTTTATCCGATAAATATCGGGACTGAAATAGCTGAAAGAAATTTCTTGAAGACAATGTACAGTGAGTAAATTATTTTCAAATTATGAATCTCCTCCATCCACGCTCCACTTCCTGCGCTTTTTCTAGTCTACCTAGACTTCCCAGAAGTCGGTAATCAAAAGGCTGTTTAGGCACCCCATCGAAGCTGCTTGTACCGCATTAATCGTTCCTAAACGATATTCTTTTAGTTTCCCAGGGTATAAACTAGTTCGGCGGGCGTCGAATTAAGACAGCAATGCTGTACGAGCAACGTTGCATTGTTGTGATTGGCCAATATCCCCTTCACAATTAGGGACGTGTGACTGGGTGTAAGATATCGGTGATTTTCCTCCGAACACTGTAGACCCTAATGCTCTAACACTCGATAGTTACTGCACAAATTTTACCGTCCATTGTTTGTCATGCTTGTGCTAACTCCTTGAGGATTACCCTTTGCACTTTTTTGCCGTGGAACTCTAGCGGCCATGGTCACGAGATTGCATCCGGCGTTGCACCGTCGAGTCGTGAGCTTATGTCCTGATACCACTACAAAGTCATCAGGCAGTGTAAAGGATACGTGTTAAATCTGTATGGGCTCAAATTCCTCGCTTTGACGTTGAGTACAATTTAGGAAAAAGGGATACCAGCTCATATACTGACCTCGTCACTTGACCAAAGCTTAAAGTCACGAGGGCAGCTACCAACAATCCTAGTGTTGCTTCACAGCGTGACGTTAATAAACCATCAATTGCTTTCGTCGACCTTTAAGCCATTCAAAAAAGCATGTTTTGGACAGGGCTTCGTTCTTGTAAGTTTCACGGATTATATCAAAAGTCTCTGAAGTGAATTTGTTCAGTTTCACTCAAAATTTGATGGCACAACCACAACTGCAATGAATTCGTTGCAATTTCATTCTCGAAACAAACACTAAACCCACTTTCAATTTAAGCGAGACCTTCACATCTCAACGACTCTCGGAGGCAGTAGATACGGTTCTCCTAGCTTATGTAATATTTCCCATCAACCAACTTATCTATAAAGACAGTCAGTCGTCCACACTCACAGTAGGCCAAAAACACCTAGTCCAGTTACACTTTGGACAACCCCTGTATAATGACAGAAATTTTATTCTTTAAAAATCTTAATCAAAGAGGCTTTTATAACCTTTTAATTGTCTTAATCAATAACATTTTTGAGGAAATTGATTAATGATAAAAATTCATGTAATAAAATATTTTGTAAAAAGTTGAATATATTTTTAATTTTATAAAGATATATAATTTTGTCTTGTTAGATAATTGTTTCGATAATTTTTAAGGTCGCATTTAAATTTAATTTTTCAACTAAGGATATGAAATTGAAAGGAAGTTCATATTTTAACTTTTCCTTGTCTTTATCAGGTTTTTTAAAATAAATTGGGTAAACTCTTTCCCAAGAAATACTGTACAGGGAAGAAAAAAATCTACATTCGTTACATTATTTCAGGATAGCAGAACAATAAAATCGATAAAATTAAGATTTCTACATACTGTACGTCATGATTTCTAACCTTAAATCTGATAAATATGTATACGTATAATTATAATAAAAAGTTTTTAATACCACATATGATGCTCATATGAGTATCATATGAACACATTTGTTACTCACATGTGGTCATGCTTAGAAAAAGAAATTTTATTTCAAATCATATTTTTGAAATATTACTATAGCACTTAATTCTCGATTTAACCTTCATTTGATATAATACGTCAAACAATATTCATTTGAATTTATTATATTTGGTATCTTCAATGTAATCACAGTAATGTTTGTAACTAAAAGAAAGAGTTAATAGGGTAGGTGTAGTGCAAAGACGAAAATATCTAGAAGAACGAAATTTGATTCGCTAAGAATATGAATGATGATAGAACACATCTTGAAGAGACTTTTCGAAAATCGACTTAGATTTTTCTTAATTCCATGTCCAAGTGACTTTTACGTAATTTTAGTACATTTCGCGACATAGCTCTCGAAATAAAACTCCGCAGGATTGTCATTTTTTTCACCATCCGAAAGATCAATGCTTTTTAAAAAGAGTGACTTTGTATCGAGCTTACAAATATGTCGAACTTCGACAAATTTTCAAAAATTACATTTAATTTATACATGTTTTTTAAAAATCCAGGAATATTTAGATCCCAACAACATAGTATAAGAAATGAACATTTTACCCTCTTTTGAAAAACTAGAAAAGTTTTAATATAGTCTATTTCATATACATTTTTCAACACAAAACCAGAGAACGATGTTTTATGTTATTTGGCCTTTATTTTTCTTCGTCACGTATAGCTCTTGATGTCACGGTTTATCTGTGCTTCTTTATTCTTTTTTTCTTTATACCTGTCTTTATCCTTCATGGTATTTTTAGAAATCACATATTTATTACTTTGTTTGTACCAGAATTATGGTACTTTTTCAAATAAATCATACAAAAAAGTATTAAAGCTGATTATCTGCTGATATTTAGATGCTGATGATCCACCCTTGCTGAAGACTATAGGCTCCACCCACATTGTCTCTAAATGGATATATTGTTCTTTGATATGTTATATGCAAAATCATTCTTTTATTAGAGACTAATTTGCAATTACCTGAAAATTATTTAGAAGATTACCAAAAGGGGTATGCTCACATTAAAAATTATTTAAAATATTTGTATATTTCGTTTTGCACTGGGTTAGAAGTGGGCCCTTATTTCAAAAACTTACGCTTGCAACACTGGACTAATGAGTTTTATTTTAAAAAATTCCTCGTGCGAAGAAAGAGGGGTAGGGAACTGCAGCTATATAATACTATAATAATATCCGTATTTTTCCCCAAATTTTTAACAGTACCGATTGATTATACAATACTTAAGTTTTTACAAGCTTGGGAACTAATTATTTCACCAAACTGAAATACTGACCTATTTTGCATTAAAAATAACTAACGTATTATTCATTCTATAAACGCCTTTCTTGAGAGATATTTCTAATTATACATGGCTAGTTTATTTCTATTGCTTTTAGGAAAACTTATATTTAGAAAAAAAAAATTACTTATATTTCATAACTTTAAATTATAAACAAATTCTTAAATAATATGTTGTTATTAAACTACTTGATTTCTTTCATACTTAAATACAAATAACATAAATATAGCAGAGCTTGATTTGAAATACCTTCTTCAGAAATATTTATGAATTTTTTTTATTTTGTTAAGGATGTGTAATACAAAATTATTTTATGAAATAAATTTATTAAGAATAGTACACATTTAAAAATACTTTAAAAACACTTCTTCTTTTGTTCAAGAGCTATGAATTTATTGAAATATACTCCTGAATTTCAGTTTCTCGTACGGTGTTATCGATTTTGAAGAAAACATATTCCTTAACTCTAGGTTTCAATTTCCTCTTTTAGTCAAAAAGAAGTACAAAGACATCTAGAAATAGTTTCTGTTCCAAAGAGAATAGAGAAAAAGACACTATTGGTAAATTATTTGATAAACAAAATATGAAGTGCTATAAATTATATAAGTTCAAATCCTTAAATAAGATAGAGATTTACAAATAAAAAAAAACTAATATATCAATATGAACCACGGACGGAAGAGAAAAAGGAAAATATTTATTTTTATATCGTGATAGAAAAAACTTGAATGCTTGTGTCCGAAGGAGAAAATAGATTGTTTATTGGGAAATCTTATCAAAACTTCGATTGTTTCCGATAAATCGAATCTTCACTTTCAGACGGTTTGCCATCGATTTCAGCGACGTCTTTTCTTTCATCAGTTTCATGTTCGTGTGGGTGTTCTGTTACAATGTGGAACAATGCCTTCAAAATATGGTGTTCGGAAGTTTTTCGGAGGTTTCCATCATTTAAAAGGATTCCTGCGTACACTCTAACAATCAGAAAAACTTTATGTTGCAATATTTATAACAACTATGTAACTAAAGCCTTGATAACACAGGAAGGAAAAACACTTGTAATAACTTTTGTGTAAGTGCCATTGTGAATTTAATGCAATGATGACTATAATACACATCTAAAATGTAATCAATTGCATTTTACAGGTTTCAATAAAAGATTCGAATGTCGGAAAGAGAAAATTATTATTTTGCTACGGTGTCTTAGATGGCTAAAAATAAGTTTATAATTATTTTAATACATTTTTCTGCGTTTTTATGTCTTAAAATAGCTCAAATTTCTTACATTGGTTGAAATGTTAGACGTATAAATTATAAGTTATCGCATTTTTATATGTTCTGAAGAGTCACATATTTAAAAAATGTGAGCAGTAGAGGACGGAGAATGACAGAAAACAACTTTTTATTTCTCTCTCTGTGTCTCTCTCTTTCTCTCATCACTGCTGTAAAAACTTTAATATCATTAATTCAAAGACATATGTCAATGTCTCAAAAAAATTACTTTAATTACCGTAAGCGCCCTTTAATATGGCAATTGGTGGTTCGTCACTCCTTACAACCTGGCACCGATCGAGCCATTCGCTGTCGGAATTCTTAGCGTGAACTTGGTAATAGGTTGACTTTGAACGAGAGGTCGAGACACTGCACTGCTTGGCATTTTTCCATCTGTGTTTCCTAGTATCGGGGTGGATAAATAAGGACCCACTAAGAGAGTATTTTGTGGCGCGCCGATACATTCAGAAAAAACTACTTTAACTGAGACTTCATTCCTTGCGTAAAATCATTCAAAGCAAGAAAAAAATTAGTTAGCAATACAAACAGAAGAAACATATTATAATCATTATAATCATTTCCCTTTGTTAGGAAAACAGAAAAGGCATGAATGCGTTTTTGCAAGGATTAGGAATCATCTGCATGGTCTGGAGGAAGAGTCACAAAAACATTTTACGATAATTCAAACCAAATTAAATTTGCTTTCTTATCCCGTCGCCGCTGATACTAATACAGCAGCTAAGAAGTTGTTGCTTTAATGTAATGAAATGCAGTCTGATCGAATTTAAAAACAAATGTTCAATGCTGTGACATTAACTGACTTTTGCAAACTTTTGTCAGCTGAAAAACTTCCATGTACGAAATTTTCTGGGAAACTGTTTCCAATATTTCCGTTTATAATTATTAGTGAGCAAAAGTTTTCATACTAGAAGATCAACAACAGTAAATATAAATGAACTTTGAGAGACATTACTTTCCCAGCTGTGATAAAAATCTCAGCAGACATTCTCACTCCTAATTTAAAAAAAAAAATGAAGAAATGTGAGATAAGAGTACATTTGTTTCATTGAGTTGATTCTGAAACTGAGTGTGCTTGCAGTTATACATGACAAGATATTATTAAAATGAAATCATGGAATGTATATTAACTTCAGTGTATTGATTTTAATCTTAAAGAAGAACATCATCCACGTGTCGGTCCAGCAGATCCACATACATTTATATTTCAATGTATGCAGGACCTCGTCTCAAGACAGAGTGCATGATCTTCCTTTTTAAGAGGAACATCCTCCACATCTTACAATAACGGATTAAGAATAGCGGACCTGAGTTAGCTTAAATTTTAAATGTGTGCTTATTAGAATGAAATCATGGAATTTATATTAACTTGAGCGTATTGATTTTAATCTTAAAGAGGAACATCATCCACGTGTCGATCCAGCAGATCCGCATACATTTATATTTCAATTATGCAGCACCTCGTCTCAAGAGAAAGTGCCTGATCTTCCTTTTTTTCTAGTACTGCCTTACTGTTCGTACAATTAAGCATTAAGGTATTTATATATATATATATATATATATATATATATATATATATATTAGTCATTAAATTTTTTTACAATTAAATTATTTGCTTGCTTAAAATGACATTTTTCATTTAATTCATTTCAAATTAAACCATTATTCACTCTATAAATAAGTTTGAAGAGTATTTATCTTTTATTTCATGTGATTGAAGATCTTTTCATATGATGCATTTTGGACATATATCGAGTAAAAACTACGAAGATTTTTGAGAGCAGATTTTTTCCTTTTG
Organism: Nephila pilipes; assembly: GCA_019974015.1. Taxonomy (NCBI): domain Eukaryota; kingdom Metazoa; phylum Arthropoda; class Arachnida; order Araneae; family Nephilidae; genus Nephila; species Nephila pilipes. The sequence goes on along the minus strand of BMAW01120698.1, from coordinate 80,311 downwards.
TGGTAGTTTTTCTAATCAGTCACGTTTTTTTGCAAGCTACATAAAAAAATTAGTAGAAAATTAATTGAAAGCATATTAGTAATTTTTTTAGATTTTTTTCAAATGTAATTCAGATCATTTGTTTGGGAAATTTTAGTTGCTTTTGCTTATTAATTACTTAAGAGCTTGTTAAAATTTTTCATAAGGTTTTAAGAAAATTCCATACTAAGATGTGAAATGAAATTAAGTTTTTTTGGTGTGATTAGTGTCCCAAAAAATATTCTTGAATTAGTCTTGGTGTATTTTGATTTAAAGGAAAATATGAGGAGTTTTTTAAAACATTTTACCTCCATGAATGGACTTGATTGGAAACATAGGTAGAGAGAAGACTCCTGTTTATTAAATGTTAACTTTCAACCCAGAAATGTACTTAGGTTCACTATGAACTGTTTCAGATATTGAATATGCTTCATACCAAGTTTTTATTTATACATTCTTACTTAATTCATTCATCTGGAAATTAATCCAGATCGAACAATTTTTTCACTCCAGAAAGTATAACATTCTTCTTGCATTTTACGTTCATTAATTTTTGCTAATAAAATATTTTTTCGTTAAAACTGCGAACATTTTTACCGATGATGAAATTTTTTTTCACTTCAATAAAAAGGAAGATAACATCAAATATTAATTTTTTCATAAAATATACCCCATTTTGAACATAATATTCATTAATTTAATGTATGTACAATTTTTGTAACACAATACGTGATATCGATAGATTCTAAATTAACTTTTTTTTGAATGAGTCTTTGAGAAACTGTTTTGTAATGAGCAAAATAATTTAGATAGATATATATAATATATAGATAATTATTTATATATATATATCCGTAAGTAACTTCTAATAAAATATATAAGATATGTAATGATGCACAGTTGAAAAAACAAAAAAAATACTTATAAAATCCAGGGCGATATGTTAAAATTCGTTTTCATACCATCTAAGTGGCGAGAACTATTGAAAAAATTTAATCAGTTAAAAAAGGCGTTAGTAGTTTGGCATCACAATATACACACCATGTTGGAGAGAAGTATTTATTCTAATCCATATGCTGAAATGACACATAAATACTTACTATCAATTGTAGAAATATGTATTCCTATAAAAAGAAATTCACATAAATGGTCAAGGAAAAAATAATGAACATTAATTATTACTTAATCACAAAAAACTAAATGTATTACATAATATAATTATATTACATAATATAATATAAATAATTGTAATTCAAATAATCCTCTAATATAATATAATTTCCTTAATATAATATAAATAATCAATTTTTTTTCTGAAGAGTTTCTTAATCAAGTATTTATGTTTCCTAAGAAGTTCAAACTTTTGCTATTTAAGAAAATCGAAAAAAATTTGCCATTTTAGAGAATTAAGCTTCTCTTCATGAATATTTTGTAAGAGTACTTTTCCATTTCTCATGAGCAGGCAATAAAGTCGCCAAAAATGATAAAATCGAAGACAAACGGAATATCTTATTTATGTGTACACTGTGTGTTGTTGCCAATAAAATCTGCTTGGCGGGATTTGCGCCAAAGAAATGGAAAAATACCCCTATAAGTAATATTATTATATTTATAATAAAATAAACTAATTTGATCTTTGACATTTCTTCTTTAAATTTTATTCTCTTTATCTTAGAGATTTTAAGAGAATAAAATTTAGAAACGATTTGAAAGTTGTTTTTTTTTCAGCTGAAATCGCTTTAATAAGTGAAAACACTTGAGCTATTAGTTGTGTTTAGGAGCAGAGTAAACAGGACTATTATACACAGAAAATCAAACTAGATTGAACAACTAACAAAGCGTTAAGTAGTAATCAAGTGTTTTAATGTTTCCAACAAAATTCAAATAAATAATTTTTCTGAAGGAGTATAAAAATATAGAAAGGAATTTTTCAATATGCCTTAAAGTGAATGCTTTTAATTACGAGAAAGGGCTGAATTTGACTTAAGAATGATTTAGATACACGTACTTCTACATCCGTTATGGTAAAAATTAATTCCTTAAATAATAACTGGAATTTACATAATTGTGATGCAAGTACCATGGTTGAAAAACATAACTTTGTCATACTCCTAAGTATTATTTATTTACATTAATGTAAGGATTTATGTAGCGAATATTCATTAAAAATCCATAAATTGTAGGATAAAATTAATAAGATTTCACAAGTTAAATAACTTAGGTTAGAAAACAAAATATTCGTAGTTATTTAAATTCTTCTATATCATTTAATTTTTGAAAGTATTCCTATTTTGTTAATGAAACGCGATTGAATCTTTCAACATATTAAACTATATTTATACGTTTTTGTTATTTAATCTTAGAAATATTGATGAAAAGTATTTCACTTCCTCATTCGGGTGGCTGGAATACTATTTAAGTATGCTTAAACGCTTTAAATTCTGTAAAATTATCAATATTTCTGAAGATGTAGTTCTTATTGCAACCATTACAACACGATGGCGGCGTTTAATGATCCATTTTTCATTTTACTCTTGCTATCCTTTGTTGACAAAATTATGAAAAGCATTGTTTGAAACAATGACACGTTGGTAACAATTTCATTATTTAGTAATAATGTGCATTGAACATATTTGTTGAATTGTTTGTTTAAAATTCATTGTTTCTAAATGACTATAAATCTTATAAATAGGAGAACTATTAATATACATTAAACGTTGAAAAACATTAATCAAATTTCATCATAAGCTTAACTATTTAAATATTTTTTTCGTAGAATCTTAAAGTTTTTTAATCATTCTGCAATAAATGTCTTATACCCACCCACTTTGTTATGAACAATACGAGTCATAGAGATTCAAAACTAATTCAATTAAGTCGATCAAGGTAATATTTACATTTATATTAGCTTGCGAATGATTAAAAATCATTATTGTACCAGGAAGGGGGAGTGTTTCTTCATCGCATCTTTAACCTAAGATTATAACTGAGAATTTTATCTTAATAGCAGCAAATAGCAGAGTTACGAATAACGGATCCGAGTCCAATAAAGCTCTAGTGACTGAATCCAAATCAGGAATGTATTCTTAGAAAATCATTTCACACATTTCGCTCCTATATAGTGTCTTTATCAATCTCGCTATTTTCTCTACTCCTTATCTCTCAAAGTATATTGAAAAGGGAAATTATTAGATACATAGATATATTTACTAACATAAGTCACAGTTCTTTTACAAGGCAAAGTTCTCAATTGAAATAACGTAATTAAGTAGCCCAAAAGTTTAGTTATATATAAATGTGGATAGGTTTGTAACGGGTTCTCACGCTCTTTTCTCTTTAAAATCGGTGTTTTTCTTGTTTAATTTAAGCATTTTTTTTGTTTGCATCAAAAATTAGAATGAACTTTTCTAATTTATCATAAAAAATATGAAGGATTTCATAAAAAGTTTACGTTTGTCAAACATTGAAAGATTAGATGTCTCAATGTACATTTTTTATATATAAATCAAATATTTTAAAATATATTTAGGCATTCAGTTATGAAACGTAAGGTAAAAGCTCCGTTTAATAAATTGAAGTTTAATATATACTCTAGAATCTTTCCGTTTGATTCAATTTTAATTAATGTCTCACCTTGTATTTCATATATACTTCAAATACCAACCACAATAAACAAACAGAAGTACACGTGTATTTTTATTTCGATATTAATTGGATTCAGATCTCAAAGGAAAAAGAGGGCAAGTTATTTAAATGGAGTCAATGGAATTTACATATTTTACTCCGTAACAGGTTGCAAGAAGACTCATAAAAAGGTCTGGGCATTCTTTCAGTTTATTCAAAGTAGCTCAATATTTATATTTAATAATGCTTTTACTTCTTTAAAATAATAAGGTGACGAACCCCTGGGATACCCTAGCAATCCTTCTCTATTTTCGACCCTCCTTCTTGTAAACCAATTGACTTTTTTTAATTTCTTCACGTCTACAGTTAAATCTTGTTTCGCGCATCATAGACAAATCTGGCTCTTGCTCCAATAAACTTTACATTCACTCACTCACTCACTCTTTAATATAATGCCCACGCAGGGCACCAAATATAAGGTGGCGCTAAGATAGCTATTGCAACTCTCCTGTACGTGGTTAGAATAAGTTTTGACACTCGTCTAACAAGCTGAATAGTGACAGAATAAAGAATTGTTTGTTTTCGAGTATAAAATTTTCTTAAAGCATTGTGGAACATGTCTATGGTAATACTAGAAGTATAATAGGCGCCTTTCATTCATTTATTTTTTTTATTCTGCTGGAGATAAGAATACATGAACATTTTTGATAAAAAACCAGTTATTTCCAAATTATTAAAAATCTCAAAGTAACCTAGATTTGAAAATCTTGCTGAAAAATGAACTTTTAGGATAACAGTGCATAAACAACTGTTGCAGTTTATGAAACGCATTGACAATAGTTTCCTTGTCAATCTATTATTTCAAAAAATGTCTAAATAACTTACATAATTTAAAATCTTCTCTAGGAATGGTGTCTATAGAACAAATAAAAATAATACTCGAGGGAATGCCTGATTATATGAATAACTGCTCATATTAACTTAAAAGTTCATTATAAGAAGAATATAATATTTGTTCAATGATTCAATAGTGACTTTGTGAGACATAAGCTACAGTTTTTGATTAATTTCAGTTTTAAAGAGTGGAAATAATTTCCCTTTTTAAAGCTTTCTTATGTAATTTCACGACACAATTAATACAAAATTTAAGTGATGCATATAAACACCCTTTACTTTTTAAGTAGAATCTTATAAAGTGTTAAGAAATAACTTAATTATTAGCGACTTCTTAAAGGGACACTTTGAATTCAAAAATGCTTTTGAAAATAAACACAAAAAAAAAAAGAATATTCTATGAAACGTTCGTGATAAATATAAATACATTCCCACATTCTCTTTCCAACGTCCAATCATAATAGAGCCTTTCACCACACCACCCAATAAAAAATCAATCTCTCATTTCACTATCTCTCCATTCATAATTTCGCAGCATACTCAGCGGATGCACCCAATTTAACCTTTTTCAGCTTTGTCAACAGATACTTAAATTAATTTAATTTGGACCATCCAAATTTTGGCAGCGAGCTTAACAATTTATTTCCATGAAACATCAGCTACAAAAGAAACTGCTAGCACACAAACTCTTCTCCAGACATCAAGCACTCAGAATAGCATAAAAACATCCTTTCACTCGCCATTGAACATCAAAGATACAAAGACTTAAAAGTCCCTACGTGGCCTAGGTTCCCGCAGAACTCAACTTCATTAGAGTAGCTCCAAATCTACATATATATTTAAAAAAGAAGAAATATATATGGGTAGTTTAAAATCAAAGGGATTAATATTAGAGTGTACATAAAATAAGCGTATTTAATTTGACATAATGATAAAATTCATAACACGTTTTAAACGCTCTCTTAAAGTCAACTTATAATAATCATTCATTTTGATAGAACAAATTACGAAAGTCGGTTTATAAATATTTGCTGATCCAAATACGTGTTTCTCACTCTTTAAAATACTATTTGTCATATGCCTTCATGAGAGAATAATCTGAAATTTGTGAGGTAAAACTAGCTTGACTTTTAGAAAAAATGTCACATTACATTAGCAATAAATATTTGCTTTCTGCCAACAATTTCATTAGGATCTCCGGTTTGTGTTAAAGAACAAAAGGATCTGTTTATATTTTGAACCCCTTGAGTGAGAAATATTCAGTAAGAGTGAGTGATAAAATTTCTCTGTTTATTTAAACACTGTCACTTCAGCTTATAAAAGTGAAAATGTGTTAAATCTAGTTTGTTTGAAGTATCGAGAGGAAATCTAGAAAAGTAAACATCAATAGGAGTTGTTCTGAAATTCCTTTCGCTTTTAACATGTAGGAAATTTGTCAAGATGATAGTATAATCACATATCCGAATTATTAGTAAGTTAAAAAGGATTTTTTTAAAAATAAATGCATTAAGAATCTCAAACAAGGGTGTCTAATTTCATTATATTTATAATCATTTGTTTACATAAATTATCTTTCTTTTTAAAAAAAATTAATTCTAACGGAATTTTTTGTTTGTATATCAGCACAAAAATATTAACAAAGCATAGGTTAAATTTTCATATCGATTGATATTTGAGGTATCCTGATATACTTAGATGATTTGTTTCTTTTTTAAAAAATGTTGTTAAAATAATTTTAAGATGCTTTTCAATTAAATGTCAATCAAATTTAACTTCTATCTCACACAGCCTTGAATACATTTCTGTGATTTTGAATAAAAAAATTGTTGACATTTTGAAGAATTTCTTTAAAAAAAACTTTAAATAAGATATTTTTAAAACAATTAAACACTCTAAAATTATTCCCTACCGAAATCAACCACACGCTTTTATCTAATGTTTCTACTTTAAATAATACCAGACTCAAATATATATATAACCTAAATTCAAAGATCTAGTATATGTTTGTCGTCATTTTAGCAGTATTATTTTCAAAACATGTTATAAATTAGATCATCAAATTATTTTGTACGAGTATTACAATAACATTCAATAAATTGGTTACGTTTCAAAATGACCTGAAAATATATTTTAGAGTATTCATATTTCAAAGTTTGAAAATTTGGAATAAAAATGAATTTCGAAAGAATGTCGTGATAGTCCAAATTTTGAAACAACGCCATTTGGGGAGAATCCATTTTTCAAATAATTAATCAGACGATTTCGAATAGCAAATGAATATTTTTTTATGTTTTCTAATCTTCCTTTCAACATTTAAATAAATATTTTCTTGAAAAGTTAATAATAAAAAGTAAAAGTTTGCTGTCTTGTGAATTAATCAATCTGTCAAATCACTTTTGAATCTATCTCTCGTTAAAACTAAAAATATTCAAAACAAATAAAAAATTTCCCACCTTTCACAACAAGCTGAAAAAATACATTTTAGACAGTAAAATTGTGCACCACTTGAGCTGCAAATCTTATTTATAGTGTCAAAATTTTTTTGAACGCTACTATTTACGTTTGTCTACGTGATATGCTTTCTCTCATGGAAGCGATATATCACACAAAGAAACATTTCAGAACTTAACAAGTACATATATCCCTCTAAATTGTCTTAATGCAACAATGTTACAAGAAAACAAGATGCTTTTCTACACCTTCGTTATGCGATTAATATTTATCTACGCATGCCTTGTGTGGGCGTATGCTGCGAAATCAACTATCCAAATTCTAGAAAACGCCCATTACTGACTTTATTTTTCGAATGATAACAAAAGATCAGTGGTTTATGAAAGCACCTTAGAAGAACATTTTATACTCCCTACGTTCTTAGAAAACACATATAAAACATCTCTACCAACTTCTTTATTAATCTCTCTGTGATATTGGTAATATTATTATTGAAACCTTTGGAAACTAAAATTATCCTATCACCCCTCATATTAAAAGATACAGAAAAGTCTTCCGCGATTCCTATGAGGCCACCGTAAATTTCCTTTTAAATTAAATTAATTCTTAAATATTTAAACTCAGCCAAATCTTCATTTTGTCTCAATTTCCAATTCACCCTCATACTGAGAGGGGCTTCCGAGTACTTACCGTCCAATCCAAATTCTTCCTTCTCAACTTCTCCCTTTCTCCAAATATTTTTCGCAACATTCTCATTCAGATTACACAAATTAAACATTTAGAAACTTCTAAAACTGTTACTTAATTTCAATTCTCATCCAAATTTGGAAGCCACAATAGAAACTCGCCTTCCTTAAAGTACTACCTCAACAAGAAAATATTAGAACAACAGAACCTGTATTTGGACATCAAGTATGGAAATATTGATACAGTTGAACTATCACTTGAGCTTCACAGATACTTGTCTCCACATGCTCCATATATGGTCTTAAAGGGATCTGATTGTCCTAGAGGCTCGTAAAAGTGTGCTCAATTTCGATTGGCTCAACCATCTGAAACCGATTCTAATTTCGTTGACTTAGCAGTCAGATCGTCAACTGTTGCTTTTGTTAGCCACTCGAAGAGCTATTGTTTTAGTCAAAGATAAAATGGGCATATCCGAACACTTTTTTTATGAATAACTTTTCTATTCAGAATGAATGAATATGTGAATAAATGAGTGAGTCAGCCAGTGAAGTAATAAGTGAATGAGTGAGGGAGTGAGATTGTATCAATGAGAGAACAAATGAGTGAGCTATTGAATGAATGAAAAGATTAGTGAGTTAGTTAGTGAATGAATGAGAGAATGATTGAGCGAATGAGGGAACGATTGAATGAATTAGAGAATTAGTGAGTTAGTAAGTGAATGAATGACTGAATGAATGAGTGAATAAGAGAATTAGTGAGTTAATGAATGAGAGAGTGATTGAGCGAATGAGTGAGCGAATGAATGAATGAGAGAATTATTGAGTTAGAGAATGAGAGAATTATTGAGCGAATGACTGAATGAGTGAGTGAATGAATAAATGAGCGAATTAATGAATGAACGAATGGATATATAAATAAATAACTCAAATTTCCAGTCCGTTGTTGTGTAATCGCTTGCCTTAATTCTTCTATTTAACTAAATAATTAAATAATTATTTTTTTTAAAAAAGTTAGCACCTTTCGTGCTTGAAACTGTTCTTTGCAAAAGTTCGCATGGAATAATTTATAATTCTTATAACATTTTAATTACTTTAGTAGAGAATTTTTAAATTTCTTTTTATTTCTTGAATAAATGTTTTCTAACGTTAAGATGCACGGCTGATTTTTAAGGCCTTCTGATATAGTAAGTTTGGTTAATTTTCTTATATAGTGAAAAAATACAAATTCAGTTATATTGAATTTGTATTGTATTTGTATTATTTCAACTATTAAATAACCTTTAAGAGCTAAAAGGTTTTTTAAATAACGTTACTTAGAAATTTGAAAGTTTAATTCCAATTTTCCCACTTTTTTGAAATCTTTAGCTCCGCCATTCCTAATCGTCGCAGAAACAAAATGAAAACATGCACTGAAAAACCCAAAATGTACTCTTAAAATCAACCCATTTTCAATAAAATTTACCATACCATCTATTTCGTCTACGTCAATTAGTAATTTTCTCAAATTATTACGTTAGATATTTTTGGCTATGGAACTTAGTAGTGATCATTCAACCAAGAAGAAATCTGTAGAAGGCTTAATTTTAAGTAAAATGCAAAAGTCTTCATCACGTTTCATATTGATTGTTCGGTGAAACAAAACTTAAATTCATTATCTTCCACCCATCACCCATGTTTCAGTAATCCTGGCGGAAAAAATGAAAATAGTAAAATGCTTAATTAATTTGTTCTCTTTTGTAAATACGAGTTTAAATTTTTATTTTGAAAATTAGTATTCAAATGCAAATTTAGTAATCTTTAATATGTAGCAGTTTTATTTTTCCACATATTAATTTTTACCCTCTTCATTCTCTCTCTCTCTCTCTCTCTCTCTCTCTCACTTTTACTATTTAACGTAACATAGAGGGTAACAGTGTATTTCCAGTGTATTATAGTTAGTAATGTTAAACATGGTTGAACGCTATTCTGGATTTAGACTAAATTTTTAAGTTGCTACAAATTTTTTGTAAGTCTTGCTATAAACTGAGTAGGTTCCAAGTAAATTGGGTGAAAGGAGAACCAGTCTTGCAAATAAATACAAAGGTTTAAGAACTCGTAGTTTAGTTTGGTATTTGTTCTAACAAATTATAAATATAATTAAGAATAAGCATTAGTATTTTAATTCAGAAATTACATAAGTATCTACAAAATTCATAAAAATAGAATAAGGGCTATTAACTTACTAGATAAAGACATAAGGATTGATCTTTTTTTTTTTTTTTTTTTTTTTTTTTTTTTTGTTATTATTTCTGGTATGTGAATTTGGAATTAAGGGTATCTGGTTTCGTTATTACTGGCATATGTTTTATTATGTAACATATTTATGCATTTAATATATAAATATTAACCTAAATTTATAGATCAGCACTGATATGTATCAATACAGCAACAACGTTAGTTATTGAATTAAGAAACTTATAATATATTAGTTAAAGTTATTTTGAAAGCCTAGAAACCAAAATTATTATCTTCAAATAAGGCACGCATATAATGTTAAACTGCTAATTTTCCCGTTTGCTTTTATTATAATTAAATAAAGTCATTATCACTGCAGCTGAATTGTTGCACCTCTATAAAACAGAAAAGGAAATAAGCGATTAAATTCCCGTCGAGATTCCAAGCAATGGCAAAAAAAGAATGGAACGTCGTTCGCTCCAGGCACTGTGAAATATTATTTTTTCGTTTCTCCAAGAAGAATAAAATGGAACTTTTATTACTTTGTTCTTTCGTCAAAAGCTCCAAAAAATACTATTTTTCTTCACAATATTTGTTTTTTTTTCCACCATTGAAGGAGTCATAGAATGATATATGTAGAAAGTTCGAGAGTGTTCCACCACATGCCCTAGAAGAAAAACTCGAGACAAAACGTGGCCGTAGAAAACACTTTATTGTTGAGAATAAAATAAAAACGTATACAAAATATAAAAAAGTTAGATCTTTTATCACAGGATACTTTTATGAGACACGAATAAGGCGTGCTATTGGAAAGGAAAAAGAATTCTTATTAAATAACTAAGCTGTGTTTTTTATCCATTTTTAAGAGCTGGATTGAATTTTACAAAAGTACAAACTTTTACTGCACATAGAAGTATTCAGTTCTACTGCTTTTCACAGAAAGATGTTTAATAATTTGGCGATCAAAGATTTTAATGTATTGTGAGAAAAGGGCATCCTATTAACCGTCTCGTCTGTCACCGGAAAATAAATCAAATGACATAAATTTCAACTCAAGATCAAGCACAGACTAGTTAATTAAATCAGTCAGTTACATCCAAAGTATTTTTATTTGCTTTTCAAATAAGGGGGAGGCTCCCCACAGTTTTTATTTAATCTTCGAGTACTAATAACTTCTGTATTTAAACGGTGATAGAAAAAATCTCAACAAGCAATTTTTACCATACAATGTACTGGCGGAGAGCAGACGGTGAACCGCTAGACGGCGTTGTAATATAAAGCATAAAGTGGGAGTTTCCTTCCGCGTCATTATTTTTACCGTGGATTTCCGGAGGCACGGCAACATAAAGTAATCAGGAAATGGTTATAGCCTAAGAAACGTGAGGCTTGCCTGTGGTTTCATTGCTCGTCGGGTGTTCCGAAACTCACGGGAGAAAATTAAGGGCCAATTCAATACATCTAAACAAGCAATTTTCACCATATAATGCATAGAGGGAGAGCAAGGGTCATGTCTTCTAAAATCCATGGTAGAAATGACTATGAGTAAGAAAACTCACGTGTTATGTTTTCTATATCCGCGCCGTCTATCTGTTCACCAATTTTTCTCCGTTCATACATTGTTGAAAATTGCTTGATTACATGTTTTCTATCAGCACTTATATATATATATATATATATATATATATATATATATATATATATATATATATATATATATATATATGCATATTTTATAATGTGTGTGCGAAGTAAAATGTACGAGAAACAAAATATAACAAAATAATGGAGAAATATAAATTATTTGTAAAATATTAAGTAATTATATAATAAATAAAAGGCTATAATTAATGCACATTAGTGATATATATCAAAAAATTATTGATTAAGGTAGAATAAACTATTTGCAAATAATAATATTAGAAAATATTGCGTAAATAAATTTAAAAATGTAATAAAGTAAAAGAAAACACAAAAAGAATAAAAATTTGACGAAGAATGAATATAATTTAAAGCTGTTTTTCTATCGTTATCAACCCGAGAGGACGCTTCCTGGGAACATTTCTCTTATAAGGGAAAAGAGACATTTAAATTGATTTCGTTGGTGAACCAAGGAAAACTTAAGCGATGTCCCTTTAACGATGACTTTGGCTTCCATTTTACCAACTTGGTGACTTCCACGATAAAACGAAGATTCCAGAAAAGGCCACAATCTTGTAGAAATCTCTACTGGAAAGTTATAGATTTACCCCAATTTCCCCTATGATTTCAAACTTGGCCGGAACGACGAAAAATACAGAGAGGCGCGAAGTCTCATCGAATCAGTTGAGAACTGGCCAAGAATTGTTGTTTTAATCACCAAAGGGTCACCAAATTCGTCGCCTAGGTCAAGGAGTCTATACTTGAACTTTCCTTGGCAAACTGATGAAATCTGTGGAATGTGTCTGTTCCTTTGAAACAGAACCGTTGCGGGGAAACGTATCTCAGGCTCGTAATGTTGATCCTCATCTTTAAACGTCTCGTCAGTATCATCACATACAAATATGATTACTTGCCAGTTTGGAGGCAGCTGATCAGTTCATTTGACTTTCTGAAGGCGTTAGGCAACATCTGAATCCTGAATACAACATTCTTTTCATTAATCGACGGCCGTATAAAGTTTGTCCCAGTTTCATTGCAGCCTCGAACTTAGGTTTCACCACCGCTTCCAGTTCCATCGTTCGTTGAATAGTTTAATCTATCGCTTCAAGTTCATTCGTCCACTGGTTAGTATAATCCGTCGCTTCCAATTCCATTCGTTCGCTGACCAATTTTTTACGTCTCTTCCAGTTCTTTCATTCCCTGTCCCAGTTTAATTCGCTTTCTGACAAGCGCAAGTACTCTTCCCGAAAGTGTCTTTAAATCTTTCAAGTAATCCGGCGAGGCTGGCGTATCACTCGATCATCCTTAGTAGATATCACGGGGCTAAGAAATAAAAATATAAGGATATCTTTTAATTTAAAATACAAACCTATTCCGAGTGGTAAGAATTTACTGTTAATTATAAAAGAATTACTGGTTTTTATAAATAAATTAATGAAATATTTTCATTAATTGATTTAAATTATGAATTCTTTGAATGAATGTGAATTACCGATTTTGACATGAAATGAACTATAAATTATATATATTGAAAAAGCTCTTGATTTATAAGCAGAGGGCGAAATACTGTGTTTTAAAACCATTACTCCAGCACAACGAAATGAAAAGGGAAAAAACACCATTTTAAATGTTATCCCAACTAAGCACCTTACTCGTTTGAAATGATATTGCTAAATGTTTCCATCACACCAGAAAATACCATTATAAATGTTTGCCCAAATAAAAGTAGCATACCCTTTTGAAATGGTATTGCTAAACGTTTCCATCACAGCAAAAGTCAATTTCAACTCACTTGACGCAATTCTATGTTTTCGTTCCTTAGAGAGTTATTTTTAAATGTTGTCGTAACTCCATCAGGAAAAGTTTTCCTTCTTTATTTATTGAATCCCCTGACTCTTTTGTGAGTCTAAAACTTTATATAATACTGTTATTTTTTTTTATTGCTTGGTTAACCAAAATGGTTTTCCTTAATATAGAAAGAACAACCGAAAATATTTGAGAAAAAAGGCGTTATCGTTTATGAGGAAATGATTTTGTGTAATAAGCTTTTAAATTGGTAAGGGAGCTAATGAAATAGTTGCATTTTCGCTTTAAGAAGTTTTCAGATGTGTATTTCCAATCTTATTAAAGGAAGTTTGGTTTCCAACATTGCATCTACTTGAGATTTAAGGATTCAGTTATTTAAAAACTCTCAAGTGTTTTGTTTCGGATGTGACGTCAGCAGAAATAAAGAAAAAGACACGTGAATACATGTTGTGTGTACATGTTATAAATTTAATTTGAAATCATCCTTAAAACTCAATAAATGATTATTTAATAACCAGCAGCTGTGTATTTACATTCGTTAGTTGTGAACTCATTTTCAAGTACATTTTGTATAAAATCCGTTACAATTATAACTGGGAAAGTTTAAATTGTGTTCGTGATTTTATAATCACGTCGCACTGAGAAACAACACGAGAGCTACTGGTAACGGACCCCGTAATTTACCGTAAGTGACGAGGACGACATCTGAGCTGGCACCTCCCATTCTAGACTTCTCCATCCCACTAACTTTTGGATTTGGGACCTCGACAGGTTTTACGTGCATCAGACCCTGCTACATGGCGAGACTTTTTGAAAGTTTAAAGAGTAGTTTATAAACTTACAATTCTGAGCACTAAGCATAACTATAGTCTCAAAAACTGCCTTTAATAAAAAAAATTAAAAACTTAATTTTGTCATTCAAATGTCCCTTAATCGTTATACAAATACTGTGCTATACCTAAAATTTGTAACTGTATGTTCATTTAACTAAACACATTAAATAATGTGGGAAATATCAACACTACAGATAAGTAGATTTTGAGGAAACTGAACAAGAATCTAGAAAATGCAATTTGAGGAAAACACAAATAAAGATATTTTTCTCTATGACACGGCATATATATTTAAAATTTTAAAATTCAGTTTTCTACAGCCTTCTTTCTAACAAATGCTTCTTAATAATACATCGTGGGGAATCATCGAAGTGCCCTCTGATTTTTCACAGCAAAATAAGTAAATATAAGGTTTTTAAAATTTAATAGTATGTTATTATAATATCGAGTAGCATCCATCTGCTTTTGAAGGGGTTCTAAGTGAAATCTTTCCTCTAGAATTTTTTCAGCAAACGCTCTCTTTCAGAAAATTTAATATAATTTAAATATGATACATTGACAGTGCCATTTTATCAACTATACTCGTAATTCTTGCATTTTAAAAATAAAATATTAAAATAAGAGCAAACGATAAACTATTAATAAAATTCTTTTCGGATATTCGACAATAATATTCCATTCGGATATTAAAATAAAAGTAGGTGATAAAATATGAAATCATATCTATCTTTGCAATGTAAATGTACCTTAAGAAAATAAATGTAACTATTATTTTATCATAATGTATCATAATGGTAATCTTTTGAACCTAACACCGTGTATCCTTTATTTTATACCCGCGTATTTTTGCTGGAGACATTTTCTTTTCAAAACGACAATCTGTTAGCACATGTCTAGAAATTGAAATTGGCTTTGTTATTTTTTTTTATTTTAACACGTGCTAATACTCCCCTCCCCCTCCCCTTTTTTTTTCTTCTTCTTCTTCTTTTATGCTAAGTTCTCGAAAAAGTAAGATTTTTCAAAATGAGTATTAATTAGCGCAAAATAAGCGCACTTCCTAATCTCAGGCTCCACAAAAGCAATTACAATCATGGAAAGAAAGTGCTTTCTTCACGTTCCTGACACATTTTTACGTTCTCATACAAAACACTCCACAGTACAAAAACGTTGTCATGCTAAGCACAAAAAGAATAAAAACAAACGATTCTGCCATAAAAATCAATTATTAAATTAAATATTAAAATAAAAGCAAACGATGAACTATTAAAGTTGACAATAGTATTCTGTTCGGATTTTAAAACAAAAGCAGACGATTAAATATCAAATTAAATTTAACTTAGCAATATAAATGTACCTCAAGCAAACTAAATGTAACTATTATAATCATATTGTATTCTGTTATTCTTTTGCACCTAACACTATGTATCCTTTATTTCATGCCGGCTTATTTTTGTTGATGCCGTTCTCTCCAACCAGCAACATGGTAGTATAGGTTAATATATTTCATTCTCTACAACAGTAAGTCTTCCATTAAATCTTTCATATGTATGTGTCAATTTTTTTTTCTAAAAACTCAATTATTAGAAACAAGTGTAATCTTTAATTTTTAAGGGTTACATTCCCTCTGGGTGATTACGAGATTTAAAATACGCCATTTTTTTTCTGCTGTCTAATAATATACACGTTCTTACAAATATGAATCATTAATATCCCTTCAGGGAATTATAGACTCTCCGGTAATTAGCATATTCCTAACAAAACATAACCATCCAGCTCAGCACATTCCCTTAAGAATATCTTCTTAATTAAGTTTTCCATGTTTAAACCTTTTACTTAAGAGAAGCAGAGCTATTTATATTCATAATTTTAAAGTAATTGGATTGAGTTTCGTGTCCAAAATGTTTGCGCTTCTCGTAAGAAAGTTGATTAACGACACAGACTGCGCTCTGGATTCCGGGGAGTTAATCTAATAATGAAGATCTTTGTTTGGATCCAAGGGAGAAAGTTACACGTATCCTCCTTCTTTTGTGTTTTGATAATATGTACAGAAGAAATGAAAGAACGAGGAAGTAAATGAATCTTACATTCTAAACAGAAAAGGCAAATGTTCGTTTCGTATTATATAAGCTTCGATTTTATTAAATACGAGGCGATGGATTTTGATTGCAGAAATGTTATACTTCGACATGTAATTGTTAGGGTAATGCAAACTTTCCCTTTAACTAACATCCGGGGTTACTTTCTGATGTTTATATATTGAACTCCTTTCCAATGGAATGAAACGTAATATACACAAATTATACTAAATATAGGAATGTTGTGAATGGAGTTAAGGTATGTGCCTAACCGAAAATCGCCGTTTTCGTGAAAATTTTCGAAAATTTATTTATTATTTTTTTTATTAAAAGCCCCCATATTTACAATTTCAAAAATGGTTTGGATTTATTTTTAGGGAAGTTAGTTGATACATTAATGTAAGTATATAATTTTTAAGAAACATTAAAATCTTTATTCGCATTCTCTGGAAAACTGCGATTTTAATTTTTTTTTTACTAGGGAAAATCTCATTTCTTAAAATGTATTTCATTTATTCAAATTAAATTTTACCACAATGCTTTGTACATCTCTAGGTTTGTTGCAAACCTCAAACAAACCTTTTAGGTATATAACTATTTATTTTGGAGCTATTTTGATATATTTCTTTTTATAATATTATGTTGAGTTTATAAGTTTTCGTATAACTCAGTAAGTTTAAAACATAACTGCATTGTTTGTGCTATGCAACACAAATATATGAATATTAAATATATTGTTGAAACAAAAGGAGAAATATATTAACTAGAACTTGTACATGAACTCTAGAGTAAACGTCAATCGTTACGGAATTTTAAACAAATATGGTTAAAATATGATAAATGACATTTCTACTTTGAATAATCACGAGAAAAACAGCATCATTTTGTAATGTACCTAAATTTTCAGAATAGTGCATCATAAACGAATGTATATGTTATAACGTTGGGAAATTATATGAAAATTAGAACAATTTTCTACCTGGAAATATGTTCAGAATTTCGATCAGTTTCTATGACATCTGATAAAGATAGTCTTAAGAAGATACATATAGAAGCGACGAAGAATTGAATATTTAAGCAGTGAGTTGTCGATAGTTGGCGTATGATTGAAATTGTTGTTTTAGCAAGTGATTTTTACTTCGAATTCTTTGAGAAGTGAACTCATGGGAGAAGTATTCAAATTTCCTGCTCGAAACTACAACCTTCGTGATATTACTTACTCGAACCCAAGTCAATTATCTTAGTAAACTTAGATTATTATTCTAGGCTATTACTCATGCACGGTGGGGTTCAATAGGTTGAGATAAAGAGAGAGAGAGATTCTGCATAAATATTCATAATTGAAAGAATGTAAATCGTTAATGCTAATTTGAAGTCTTTTTACCTAATTGTGAGAGTTTGTATTTGTTAAACTTTAATCTTGTGACTATTGTACGTAGAAATGATGATCGCAGAAACAAATGAAAGGAAGAAGTAACAAATATATTATATAACTGAAATAGAAAATAGTATGATTATAAATTTAAGAAAAAATAATTTTAAATTTAAAATAAAAGGATATATATATATACAGTGGCGAAACCAGAAAGTAAATTTGTGGGTGCATATCGTTATTGCCAAATTAAAAACAAATTTTAGTTTAGAATTATAGTTGATAAAAAGTAAATAATAAGCTATATCAGTCTTATTTCTCTAATTTAAAATTGTTCAAGTATTGTTGTGATTTTATCAACTTTATAAAAATTTAAAAATTATAGATCATACAATAAAAATAATTAAGATATTATGAAAATAAGGTTTACATTTCTGGGCGTGCAATTTTTAGGCATGCTTCTGCCTCTTTTGGTCTACTAACACGGAACCAGGGGCACTCTTTTAGAGACAGCTAAGACTTTTCTATTTTTTTCTCCCGGAAATCAACTCAGTTCAAATCTTTTTTTTCTCTTGAAAATCGAAGAAAAAATTAAGCATGTGGAAAAAAAAGTTATTAATGTTTAAAATTAGAATATCTATAAATCAATAGTAGAACAATAAAAGAGACTTATCCTGAAATCTTCCGATTTCGAGAAAAAATCTAGGGGGGGGGGGGGGGCCTACCGCCCTTTACACTCTTCTTCATGAATAAGCCGCTGCATACATATATATATATATATATATATATATATATATATATACAGAGAGAGAGAGAGAATAACTTTATATAATTATTTTAAAGTTAAATATATACGGATATAGAAGATGGTAAAACAATGAATAAATAATGATAAGAAACAAACAATGACAATAGCTACAGTTATTTAACAGTTATTAGCCACCCAAGAGCTTTTGTTTTAGTTAAAGGGGGGGGGCGCGGGGGGGGGGGGGGGGGGGTTCCTGATCACTTTTCAAAAATTTATCTTGTTTTTGCGTATATTTTTTATGTGTGCTTTCGCCAGTAACGAACTTAATTTTCAAATTTCATCATAAAAATTCACCTGATTTTTTTTATAAGATTGAAATAAAATCCGTGCAATATTTGTCTAATGCTTGCTTTCATCACAAATGAACTCAATTTTCAAAAATATGTCATAATAAATTTCCGCCATTTTTGTTATTGGATTGTAGTGAAACAAATATGAAAATTAAATAATTTATTTATTTATCGATTTCTTATTTATCGATCGAATATTAAATAATATGTAAGCTGGAATCAAGATATGACTGAAAATAGATTATTCGACATTATATAGAACATTATTCAAAATTTTAAGCTGTGATGTAGCCGGGTTTTTTTTTTTTTTTTTACTAATATAATAATACAAATTTTTTCTTTACATTCCAAGATGGAATGTTTTGAGGTCAAATGATTCTAATATTGATTTCATATATTTGCCACTCAAGGGACTATTGTTTTATATGGAACGCTTTTGGTGTATCAGATCAATTTTCAATTTTTTATCTTTCGCTTCAATTAGCTTAAATATATTCAATTTAACAATTCATCGTTTGCTTTAATTTTAATTACATATAGCTTATATAACATTCAATTTAATTAATTATCGTTTGCTTTAATTTTCATTACATTTAGCTTAAATATATTCAATTTAATAATTTATCGTTTCCTTCAATTTAATATCAGAACAGTTTACTATTGTCCATTTCTTGATACTTCATAGTTTACTTTAATTCTTATATTTAATTGAGTAATTTAATGATAATTATAAAATAAAAACTTACTTTGGGTGGCTAAATCTGTTTTTTGCCAAACTTTGCATAGAACATTTTAAAATTTATATATGTTTGTTTTAACTTTCGGCTCTCTAACGAGAGTAAAGTTGAGCGCCAAGGCCTTGAAATCGATTGCGAACATTAGCGAAAAATAAATAACCCAATTTCAGATGTCACTACCTGGAGTCGTAGAAGTTCTGATGTCTCGTAAAATGTATTACATAAAACCAACGAATTGTAAAGAATTTTTTTATTATATGTTAACATGGTGTAAAGAATTTCCAATTTTATATAGAAAAACATTAGAACTTAATTTTTTGCATTAAAAGTTCAAAACCTTTGTTCCTTTCTTACAAGCAAAGTTTAACTCTCATACATATCTTTTGAGAATTAAGTTTCAAGATGCTAAGGTGACTTCCTGTATCCTTTAAGAAATATGACTGTTTTCAGATCATCTGTTGTTTGAGGCTTACTTTAACACGTTTTGTTCTTTAAATTCCCTCATATACAAAAGTCAGAGAATGTTCAGATCAATGAAAGGAAGTTCTTGGCTCAAAAAAGACAATACAATGTGTACCAAATGTGTAAAGAAACCAAGGACATGCTTTCAAAAAATTTTGGAAATCGACCCATCTCAATTAACCTTTGTCCTCACCGTCCCTCTGATATGAACCTTTCCAGATATTATCTGTGGAATATTTAGAGAAAGAATTATGAAAATAATCCCCAAAAAGTAGATGATGTGAAAATTGTCTTCAGTTATAGACTACAAGATGTCTCTCTTTGCATCTTCAAACTCGTTTCTCAAAATATGCGCAAAAGAGTTCATCGAAAGAAAGGGAGGATTATTTGAACATTTATTGTAAATGGAAGTAGAAATTTTTTCCACGTTACATTAGAATAGGATATTTATCAACCATCGTGTCAATTGAGATTTATATTTTTCTGGCTGTTAAGAGACTCTAACATTAATCCTGCTCAAGAATGATAATCCATCTGGTTAAATTATCAAAAGTATATGAAACGTCCTTTTATTCGATTTAAATTAGTTCTAACTTTCAAATGATAAAGGCTTTCTAAAAAGAAGAAACCGCATAAAAATAAGATTGAATATTAGAGTCAAATTTAGGATAAATGCGTTAAAAGATGTACATGAATGAAAAAATAATAGCGTCTTTTATCCACATTTTTTAAACTAAGGTTTTAAGGTTTGCTATTATTTTTTACCTTTCATTTTGTGAATATGATTTTGTTTTTTCCTATAAACTGTCATTCTTTCAGCTAACGAAATGGAAAAAATGAAGGAAATGCATGTTATAACATAACTGGACTAGGAAGCAATCGATAGATATATTAGTAGTTCGAATTTCTCCATTATTGAAAGCAATTTATCTCACCAATGCCGTTGTAACTAAACAACGATTTGCCGTCACGAGATTTATTTCACTCAATAAAGATAAATTACAAAATGTTTAATCGGTTTATTCAGATTTAGAATAAGCAATATCAAAATAAATTAATAATATTTAGAGTATATTTAAACGCCTTTGAAACATATATTATTACAAAAAATTCCAATTATCTTAATAAATCTGAATAGTATGCTTAATTTAACTAGATCGGATTCCAGATCACTTTCAGTAACGGAATCCGAGTCATGCGCACAAATTTCGAAAATTGCATCACAGTTGCTCGCATTAATATAATCGCATGTCAATCGAGCTAACTCTTCTATCTCTTCCTTTGAGTAATGAGCCGCTCAGAACCCAATGCGGTTAAGTCCATTTTTTGATATTTTCTGATTTTTGGAAATTTTGATGAAATAAATAATAATCTTCTTAGTTATTAAAGGATTTACTCGTTGGTTACTTTTTTCTAGGTTAGACAGCCCTTTTTTTAATAGCTTCTGAATATATTGTATAATAATTTCAGAAGCCATTGCGAATAAGTCCACCTTTTATCAATATTTTTTTACATAAACTATTGAAATAAAAATTAAATTATTCTTCTTCTTTCGATATTTGTTGGTAACACTGAAAAACAAGAAATTCATAGAAACTGTAACCGTTACTTCTAATTAGAATTGTTTGAGTTTTATGCATGTGCGTCAAAACACAAAAATATTACGTTAAAGTGTTTGCGAATCTTGGTTGCAATGATTTAAAGACTAACGAGGGCTACATGTATGTTTGGCCTATAACCTAAGCATCGCGGGGTTCACAAGAAGTGTCATCGTGTTTAACTAAACACATTAAATTGTACGCAAAGGATTTTCAAAAAATTATAATGTATTCAGATTCATGTTCAGGACAGAATCGAAATATAAAAACTGTGTTAAGTTTACTGAAATTGGTTCAGAGTGAAGATATAAAAGCTGAATCAATTGAGCTTAAATTTTTATTAAGTGGGCACAGTTATTTGCCCAATTATGCAAAAAAAATTCAGTATATTTATAACTCTACTGACTGGTATCATATAATACAAAATAGTAAAAGAAAGAACCCTTTCAGAGTTGTCGAAATGAATCCACAAGAATTTCTTTCCACAAAACCATTGGAAGAAGCTGTTACCAACAGAAAAAAATTCAACAAGTGGACTAACAGTCAATTGGCTTAATATGAGATGGATAAAATTGGAAAGGTTTATTATTTAGCATTAACCAATTATTGGTAACCCAAGCTGCATTAAGTTCAAATATAATTTTGACGAGGATGATACCTTTCATGTAATTGATATAAAAAAAAAAATAGGTAGGCCAGTAAATTTTAAAAAATATAACTCAACCTATATTATATCCTAATAGCAGAACAATTTCAAGAGAAACAAAAAAATACATCATGTGTTTATTAAAGCATATACCTCCATTTAAACACGACTTTTACAGGACATTAAGGACAACACGTGGAGATCAAGATTTACATTTAAATATCTCGGAAGAAGATGATGTTTGTTATGATGAATAAACATAATACTTATAACAATAAATGTTATTTTATTATTTTTACATAAATTTCTTATCTTTTTCAGCTGCCAAAAGGTATAAATCCTAAATTTTTAAGATGCTATCATTATTTCAATAAATACTTACGTTTTTATTTACACATCCTGTACATATCTTGTTTATTTGCAGAGTTTACACCTCGAAAAAAGACTTTATACTCTTTTCTAATTAAATTAATAAACCAAGAATTTTAAAAACTAATGTATCAAAAAACATTAATTTTCTCAATTTTTGTGATTTGGACTTAACCGCATTGGCTTCTGAGCGGCTCATATATCTCTATTACCTCTAGTCTCTATATCTCATTCACTACTTTTCATATAATAATGCGGATTCACATAAGTTATGGTGGCTTCACAAGGAGAGGCTCTTATATCTGTGGTCATCGATTAAATTGATTGACACCTTCTCATTGTGTCATAATGCGGCAAGATTCACCTACACCTACTCATTTGGCCATGAGGTGGCACGTCGGAACAACTAATCTGTACATACAAATTATAAGTATACTGCGAGTGATTTTCCGAATTTTTTTTCCGCCCGTGAAACGTTCAGTAGAACACAGCAAAAGAAGGAAGGAAATTCTTGTCTTACCGTTCAGATTGCTGTCCTGGTGATTTGTATACTGTTCTCCTCAACTCCTAGACTTGTCCAGAGTCCCATTCCTTCATAGACAGCTCAGACCATCTGAGTTCATCTTAAATACAACTTGCACCAGTAGTTTCATAGTCCTCGCTAAGCAACTAATCACATTTCTCTGTGGCACTATATTTGGATGTTGGAATCTTACTTGCATTCGTGGGTACAAGTTTACTCGCCAGCCTTTCTTTGGCACTATGGTCCATGAAAATTTTATGAAACTGTATCGCTTTCAGTTATCATTGGCTATTAATTTTGTAAATATTTGAATTAACTTCATTAGTTCTATTTGAACGAATGATATTCTCATACACAATACTATCTTAAATGACAAATAAATATTGATGTTTTAAATAATAAATGTCCTGCATCATTTGTAACCTACTAATCCAAGTCGTTTTAAGTGTGGTATATGCTTATTCATGTAATCACCCCCTTCCAGGAATTAGTCAAAGAAAAATGTGCGTAGCAGCCAGTTCCAATTGTTAAATTGATTAACTTCAAATATAGAAAACTACTTAGTTGCAATTTTCTTCAATTTATTTCTGTACATGTAAGTATTTATTTAATAATATTTATTTCGAATTGAAATTCACTGTTGTTTTACTTCTACTATCGAGACTCTTGTGGTATTATATAGTTAAAGAAGAATAAATACACATATTTAGTCTTTGTGAGTTTCGATTTGAATCTCTCTCTCTCTTTAAGCTCTACAATTTATTTATATTAAGTACAGAGTCTACTGTTTAACATTTTTAAAAAATATGCATTTACTTCATTAAATACTTAGTTATCATTTATTTGGTGTAATTAAGATTTTTGTAATTTCACAAATAGTAATGAATACACTTAGAAAAGTCTCAAAAAAAAGATGGCAATGGTAGCCGAATTATTATTGTCGCGAGCTCGTGGTCGGCGTTATTTCCATGAAAGCCTTGGTTAGAGTCGTGATGCCACTAAAGGTGTGCAGTATAGTGGGGTTGAAACACGTTAAATTAGTTGAGGTTACGAGGCTTCCATCAGCTTGTTGTGGAAGCTTAGAGAGATAAGATGCTAGCTTCAAGTACTGTCTTCGTCACTTGACCGAAGTTCAGAATTACGAAGTGCTAATTAGGTAATAATTCTCATATTGCTTTTAAAAGCGAAGTTAAGAAGCAATCAAATAATTAATCAAAATGAAAAGTTTATATCATATTAGAATGCGTTTTTCCTTCGAGCCCGAGAGGTACTTTCGCCAAAGCCGTAAAACACCAATGATGTACGAATTATTTTTAAAAAAATTAATCATTAATAATTTTTCGAGATTAAACTAATTTTACAAAAACTACAACACACACATTTACACTGAATTTACATTTACACCCAAAATATGTTATCTTGTTATTATTAAATAATTCTTTACAATTTACTATAACAATGAAATAAAAAGGCATAGATGCAATAAAATTTCTAAGAGTATAAATTTTGCCGACAAATTATACAAGGTTTACATTATGAAATTGGTGTTTTAAATATGAATTAAACTTTTTCTTGAATGTAAGAGTCGCATCATTCATTGCATACGAAAAACTATACAAAATAAACTAAAAGTATTATCAAGTATTGTTTCGTTGCATACTAAAATTGAGAATCGTTTCAACGTATAATTTGACAAGTATTAAAAATGCTGTCAGAAAAGTACCTCTCTGTAACACGGCCCTTTTCCCTTTTCCTGAGAAGTTCATAAGTATGATGCTTTTCACATTTGGAAAAACCGTCGGCATAACGTTTCAGGCCGATGAGACCACCTCGTCTTCTTTTCAAAAGATTCACCAGAAACATTCCAAAGTATTGAGTCTTGTCTGGTTTTCGTTGTCCAATAAGGAACCCTGGTCCAATCGTTGGCGACCATTCAAAGCAGTAGAAATGAAAATCGGTTTGGCTTCAAATGTCTACCAAAATAAAATTAAACTATGAATCAATGGCATATTTGTTTTGGCGCCATTTGAAAGATGATAGCACTCAGAAATACCATATATCGTCAAACGCAGGTTTTTTTAATCGCCCAGGTAGAATATGACATATTCCCATGAACAAATGTTATTATTGATTATACTACGTATAAATACTTTTAAAAACTCTGTTCTCTTTTATAAAACCATTTTCGGGTAATACATGCTTAAAAAATCTAGAATCATTGAAATCTAGAAGGAAAAAAAAAACTTTTTTTTTCCTGATCTTTGCGTTTTTCTAGTCTTTCTCAAAATTTAACAATAATTTGAAGGTGAAAACATGAAACATTTTTCCCAAAATATTGTATTCCTATGAATTGTAGAATAAGCATACTTTCGTTAATTTTAGAGACCGCAAAAATCAAGAAAATACTTTTATTTCGAATATCACATAATCAAGGCACAAAAATATTCTAAAATAAGCGATTAATAAGTAGCACGAATTTTTATTCTTCGCTGTAAAATGATGAATTGAAGGAAGGATACTTAAACTCATTAGTTTTCAAAAAAAAAAAAAAAACTTTTGTTCTAAATGTAAATTATAGCATTTCTAAAATTTTGAATAATTCTTTAATCCTCTTAACATTAATTTATTCAGCATAATAACGGATGTTTAATTGAAGTAATTTATTATTGCGACGTTGACGCATTAAAAAGAATTACTGTTTTCAGATATTACTGTGATTTATATGATTTATAATTATCACGTACAGTAAATGATGACAAAATGTTTCATTTCCTGAAATGATTTTGTTATTTTATAAATTACTTTTTTTGAAAAAAGGGATGGTTTTAGAACTACTTTTCATCGCCTTTAGATTCTAAATGCAGGAGTTTAGAGTTTTATTCGAGTAACATTTTAAAAATTTTTTGCAGAATATTATTTTAAATAAATTAGAATTTAAAGGACGTAAGAATCTTTTATTTCACACCGAAATATTTGTGTAACTTGGTTCTTACGTAATGTTTCTAAGTAACTACTAAGTAATTCGAAATGTGTGTGTAATGTAAAAGGAAAAAAGAGAAACGAGCAAGATATCAACTACATTATATGAAAAATGTTACAGCCGCAATTATACAGGAAGAAAGAATAATTCCTTTTTAATGTTAAACTTTTCCAGAATAATTGAATAAATTGCAGGACTCTTAAGATAACTGAGACGTCTTCGACAAAGAAAAAGAAATTTATTTTATGTCAAGCTTAAGTGATTCTCACATTTTTAAGTTAAAAGTAATAAATAGGATATTTTAACATTGAGATATCTGTATACTTATAGATCTATTTACGTTAGACAAATCCAATTTATGTCCATTAATAATAATGCATGAGCAATTAATAATCGATAGTCGTACTTACATTTGTAATGATTTTACATTCGCGTACATCTTGCATAAAATACATTGTGTGTATTAAGAATTTATAGAGAACATTAACATTCTACACTCGGAACATAGTTAGAAATTAAAAAATAAAATGTAATAAAATTTCAACACTTTAACCTTTTCTGATTCAAATTTCCTATGATTTTCGTCCAAATATTACGCAATACTTATAATATTTGTCTGTGCTTATTAGAAAACAAATTGTTCACTGATGAGAAACATAATGCAGCCGCAATAGCCTGGTGGTCATGGTAGAGGACTCGTGGCCGGCGGATTAAGTTGAGTCGCGGGTTCGAACTTTAATAGCACGAAGGACCCTTCGTGTAGCTGGGGTTGATACCCGGAAAATCTGCGGAGGCTCGAAGTCCTCCCATTAACGTAGTATGGAAGTTAGAAGAGGGGTGCCAGCTCAGGTGCAATCCTCGTCACTTGACCAAGGTTCAAAATTACGAGATCCGTCGCCAATTATATTTCTAAATTTTCAGTTTTCCAAATAAATGGGTTTTTAGTTGAAAACCTTGTGTGTATGTAAATTTTCTTGTCTAGTGCTTCATTTCTGAATTTTTCGATATTCTTTTTTGCGTGTTCATGTATACACTGCTGCCGGGATTCTGTGTTCCGCTGTGCTTCATTGTATCATTATATCAGGAAATCGTGAAGTCAATGGGGGTACAGATTGATTTGCATTCAAAAAAAAAAAAAGGAAGGAAGGAATAAGGAAAATTGAGAGATTAGAAGTATTTGAACGATGACGTCAAAAATTAACATCATCAGGCCTATGAACGCAAATGTCAACAAATTGCTTGATTATGTTTTCTTTTGCTTTTCGGGATAATGTTTTTTTTTTTTTTTTTTTTTTTTTTTTGTTTTTTTTTTTACTCCAACATCTACTGTTTTTTGTTACCCTATTATAAAAAATTATAAAAAAAACCTTTTACCAATAAATGTTGAGTGCGGTGGTCATTGTCTCCCTTGGGACCGTTTGTAGCTCTAAGCCCTTTGGATCAGATCGGTCCCCTTGGGCGTTCTTCAATTGCCCTCGTGTTGCTTCTAGTGTGACGTTAATAAAACTAACCAATCATAATATGGATAATATTAGCAACATGGATAAAGTAGATCTCAGGAAAAGTGAAGAAGAATCATAAAAAAACACATTTTGAATGAAAACGCAGATATTTTTCTCTATCGTGTGGCACGTGTGTTTACAAATTAAAAATTGCATTTTATAACATTCTTTTCAGAAAAATGTAATAGATATATCATCTATCAAATTAGCAAAGTGTCATCTAATTTTTATCAGCAGAAAAAAAATGCAACATTTTTTAAGCATTTTAATATTCACAGTTACGTAAAACTATGGGAACTAGTCAATAGTTATCCTTCTAAATAGAACTAAACACTGAATTAGAATAAAACAAAATTTGTCAATACAGAGAAGATATTCGTCGCTAAGGAAACCTCGTAAATTTACGAAATAATAGCTGATGAAAGGCCATTACCTGGAATTACTATCTATTCATCTCTTCTATCAAGATATTTATTCAAAAGTCCTTTAATCCCTGAACAAAAACGTTGAGCAAGTTTTTGCGAAAACGTAGGAATATATAAAGTTGATCTATTGTATCATAAAATTGTATTTAAAAGTGCTTTAAGACTGTTATGCAGTTTTCCAAAACAAATGTGTAAGAATTTACTTATTTCGTAAATAAAGGAAGATTTGACAACAAAAGGAAGATTTTTCGTAGCAAAAGGAAGATTTGACAAATAGCTTTAAAAACTTTATTTCCCTAGTACTCGTACAAGCAATTTTTGTTAAGCATATCTTTCTTCAAAATATAAAGGCATAAAAATTTCCTTCATATTAAAATACAGAGATCCGAATAATATCTGACATAAATTAAATATTTACTTGCATAATAAAACAAGATAGCAAGTATTAAATAAATTGGTAAAAAGATAGAACGACAGAGAAAGCATCTTTTTATTACATGTTTAAAAGAATAAATTAAACGTGACGTCTTGCAGGAAATAATACATTTATTATAAAATATTATTCGAATGATTTGTCAAATACTTTAAATGTTATCTCGTTAAATTATCATTGTAGAATCGGAAAGACGAGACGTAGAGAAGCTACTTATATGCTAACTGTTTCGAATATATTCTTACATTTATCAAAATAAATAAATACCTTTAGAATTTTTATTATGTTTATGAATTAAAAATAAGTTGTTTATAATATCATTTGTCATACCATCATTAAACTGATAATTCTTCCCTTGCCAAGCTTGTGTGTCTGAATATGCGTATAAATATGTGTGTGTTTAATAATTACAGTTTAATAATGTGTGTAACTAAATAATTGAAATAACTAATTAAAAAATTTTAGAAACAATAAATAAAACATAAGAAAAAATTTTATTTGGCAAAGAAAACTAGCAAATAATTTTTGAAACGGTAAAAAAATCTAAGAAAATTCTTCAAAAATATTTAATTGCAAAAACCTGGAACGGAAGAAAAAGAAAACATAACGCTACAAAATAATTAAAAATGAAATCAAAGCGTACTAAGTGAATACATATAGCTAGAATATTAAATTCAAATCATGAATTCGTTCCAAATAGGGCATGGAAAACAATGAAAACAAATGAAAGAAAAACCATTCAAAACGAAGTATAACGTTTATAAATTCTGACTCTGGCTTTTGAAAGATTGCATATGAAGGATTTCAACATTTGTTAAGCTTCACTGCTTTAGAGGTCACCACGAACCAGACCTCGGTTTTGTAGCCTCATCTGAGGGGTTCACACCAGTCCCTTCATAGTCAAGGACGTTTTCATGATGTTAAGATGAACGATGTGATAGCTCCCGATGTAATATGTGTACCTAATAGTTTAAATTTTACTTTTAAATAGCATATTGTTTAATTAAAGCTCATCTGAAAAATCAGCCTCTTCATTGAATTCGGAACATCCCCTAAACATCAAACAAACTGAGCCATTAACCCTTTTTTTCTGTTACTAGAATCCTACACTCACGCAGGCACACACGCACGTATATATATATATATATATATATATATATGGGGGGGGGATGGCCTATATTAATTAATAAAAATCAAACTTTGAATTAGCACACAGACATTTAATATTGACGTTTCACATTATCACAAAGTCGACCATACCGGACGAGACATTTCACAATAACATTTAAAAACATTAAAACAATACTCTTCAGCGTCTTAAATAATCAATCGTCTAGAGTCATGAACAAGGGCGTCTTCCTCGTTCCGATGACTACCGTCGACTCTCCTTCAAGAGCGGGCTCCCTTTAATAGCAGAGGCAGTGCCCTCTATGATCAGGTGTTTCTACTACAAACCAATTATAAATCTATTAAAACGATCCTTTTTACTTCCCTATCTATTATGATATTTCCCCGAAATCCCCTTATTCATACCACGCGTCTCTGACGTTTCAAATGAAATTTCCCTCTTATAACTTATAAACACAGCGAGAAGCGCTCTTTTCTCCTCTTCTTGCTCTCTTATGATGCAATAGCTTGAATCAAAAGGCGGAGTGGAAATGGTCTCTCTCTCCGCTTAAAATAAAAGTTCCGTGAAAGTTCAATACGCCTCGATTGTTATTTCTATGAGTTACTTACAATAGAAAGATAACATTATATTACATTTAAAGCCGTCAGGATCTTTACATATATATATATATATATATATATATATATATATATATATATATCCCGAATGATATTAAATGTTAGTTCAACATTAATGAGACATTCGATACATGGCCGAAAAAAGCTTTTATTTGATTGCAGCAGACTTTTGTCGGGCTTCGGCCATCGAGGCCGAAGAGAAACACCATAAAAATCTCAGATGATCATCAGAGAGGAGTGTATGGACAAGAGTAAGCAAGAAGAGAGCGTTTCGCTGTGTTTTTCATTATATATCAGAGAAATTTAACGACAAACGTCAGAGACCATGTGGTATGGATGGAGGAATTTCAAGGGAATCTAAGAGTAAATTTAAAGTCTGGTAGGGATCCTTCAAGTCTGAAGCGTGGGAAAAAGTTGACCTTACAGATTTTAAGAGCGCGTGATTGCATAAATAAAACTTAAAAAGTAATCGTATCGGGAAATTAGAATGAAGACTATCTTTTAAAGGAGAGAATGGGAAATTTAGGAAATTAAATTATATTATTGTGAGAAACTAATAAAAAAATTAAAGTTAAATCATTTCACACACACACACGCACACACACACACACACATACATAGAGAGAGAGAGAGAGAGTCAGAATATTCCAGGCAATAGTACTGAATTGATAGGAGTGATCATAATTACAGACTTCGTGATAAATTTGGTCGGCAAGTGTCGGCAAGTAGCCAAATTTGTAAAACTAGATTTCCATATTTGGAGAATATGTATATGTGTGTGTGTTAGTATTTAGTACGAGTTTAGAATTTGTTATATCGTGGCTTCAGTTGATTGTGTATGAACTGCTTCCTGTTAAACGAGAATTGTATAGCATTTGCGGGAGAAATGTAGAATGAAAAAATGGATTTAGTATTAAAAACCTACTGATTACTTGTGTGTACTTTTCCTGCATAGTAAAAATCACTCAATTATGCAACAATATAAAAAAAGTAAATGTTTTCATGATTAAGTTCTTTTCAGGAATCTTGTTAAGTAAATAAATATCATTTCATTGCTGATACAGACGAATGCAAATTTTTACGAGATTACAGAAAAAGTATTCCCTTTCCATAAGAAATGGTGTCAACAATATATCTGTTATCTTATGTATGTAAATGATCTAGCTGGCTATGGAGTTTTCTGAAGCAAAAATATAAACAAAGCTTTGGGGCTCCTTTTTTTCAGCGTTCTAGAATTTTCAATCAATTTTTGTAATACATCCCCACTGTTTTTAACTGAAAATGATGTTTTGCTTTATTGTCCGTGAGGAATGCTTATCTGTTCTGTCGAGAACAGAGCTCAAAACCCAATGATTCAAATATTTTATTACCAGGTTACGACGCAACAGTGCAGTGTCAGTTCAGAACTTTGTCTTCATTTTCTATCAATTTTTGGAAATAAGGATAAAAAAAAACTACAATGTCTTATCCAATATAAAGGTATTTTTAATAAATAGGAAACAGTTATTCACCAATAAAGTGCGAGTAATAAGTTGGTTAAAAGTGAGTGACTGTTAGAACTTATGGCACAAGAGTCAAATATGGCTAATCTGCTCCAAACATTTGTTCAAACTGCTATCTAGACAGAAAAAAGATAAAAGGAGGGAATGGTGGACGAAAGAGTGTGAAAAATAGAGAAGGATTGCTAGGATATGCCGAGGGTACTTCACCCATCTTTACCACAGTCAGTCAACCCCATGGAAAAGCAAAATATCTCACGGGTGCCTAGGGAGGGGTGATTCCTGCATTTACTTGAAGAAAGTTAGCCCCTAAGTAAAAGTTAATCAACTTCGAACTTGTTACATATTTTTAAGACTCCAAACAGGCAATACTGATATTTTTATATTTTGTGTTTGATGTCAATGTTTACGCTCTAATGTTGATAATTGATTCGCCTGTATTATTGCAAATATCTGATATATCAAAATTTGTAAAAATACCTCATACGTCTGTACTGATACAACAAAGAACATTCCCATTAGTAATTATTGGGCAAAGTAGCCACATCTCAAATTCAGATATATTTTAAGGTAAAAGATTTCTGACAGGAATTGAGAAAGTACTATTTGAAAATAAGGTATCTCTTAATTGGTTAATGGCTACAATTATTGGATCTTTTTTCACAGTTAAGAAAGCCTATATCATCATTAGTAACATTTCCCCTTTTTTTCTTCATAAGATGGTGTATGTGGTATTCTAGTGGTAGTGGAATCGAGCTTGTGGCCGACGATGTTTTAGCTGAACCATATATTTGATTCCTGATACTAATAAAGACCTGTCGTCTAGGGAAATTGATGTACCTTAAATCTACAGGAGATCAAATCCTAATGTGGAGTTTTGTGGAAGTTTGGAGAGTGGGTTTCCAGTTCATGTTATCCTTGGTACATAGCAATGGTTTAAAATAATGAGGTTTGTCCTAAAAGCCCTCTTGTAATGCTTTAGTGTGACTTTAATTAACAATCAAAAAATAAACAGGAGAAGAAATTGGTTATTACAATTTGCTCATAAAATAAAAGAATTGGAAAGACCATCAACTGTGTAAGGTGCCCTTCGTCTACAACTCAATGATATTTCTGAGAAAATATTCATTTGTCTGCCTTCAAAAAAAGAAACCTCTATAACTCATAGTTCCAAAAAATGCCATTTTACGCAACGAGAATTTCCTTTCACTAAGGAAAGAATGGTGGAATAATACCTCTCTTATCAAAGAGTAGAATATCTCTCTCCCTCTTATCAATCCAAGCGTATCCAATTACAAGCCGGGAAGTAACTCGATTCGAAATGTGGCTGGGAAGGTAAAAAAGAATGATTCTTATCTGTAAAAATATCGGATGAACAGGATAAAAGTTTAGATCTTTTATTTAATAGTTGAAACAAAATCACACGAACGGGGAAATATAAATTACAAGTCATTCTTTCCATTATTAAATATAGTGGTAGATTGTTTGACGTTGGTAAGAGCATACTATCACTTTCTTAAAGAAAATGGTGTAAGAGTATTTGTCAGTTTATGCTAGGAGAACGCAAGTGTGTAAAATGGTGTTTCTCTCTGTGTCTCTCTTTGGTTAGCACTTAGAGTTGCAACAGCAAACTTTTACCAATTTGTAGGAACAAAATAGTAATTTTTATTTAATCCAAGAAAACGAAACATAAATCGGTGTTACTCTGTAAGTAACGTACAAGTCATATACTTTGTTAATTTCGAAGCATTTTAACTTAGGTTCAGATAAGTATTAAAATTTTAAAAAAAAATAACGTTTACAATTAACGTTTGCATTCTTGGCAGATATTAAAAGTACTCTCCACAAACAGCCTTGTCGAAATAGTCGCATACATACTTTGTCATTCTGCGTTCCTTAGATGAACAGAAAGTACAAATTCTGCGCCTGTTTGCAGATCTTCTAATACGTCTTCTGTTGGCTTTTCAATATTCAAAATACCTTCAATATTTATTTTGATGGACCGTCGCGAGCTTCTGCACGTTATCACTAAACATTAGACTCTTACGATTTCACTTCGTGCTTGGGGTTTTAAGTCATTAAGACATCAATGCTATTAACTGAGTAATAATTATTAAATTTACTGAGTTAATTATTAAATTAAGTTAATATTAATTCAATTTACTGAGGCTTTTTCTCTATTAACGTTAATTCGATTAAATTTTAAAACAAGGTTAGTATACCAGTAAATTACCGGTAAATCTTCAAACACTGAATGCTATATAAAAATTCATAATAAGACATTTGATTTGATTCATGTATGCTGAGACAAAAGCATGTGAAAAAAATTATATTTTGAACATAAATAAAATAAATAAAACTCAGCAATTTTGTAGGGAATTATAGGAAATATTTAAACTTTTCATTGTAAAAAACAATAAATATAAATAATTAAATACGGGATATATATTTCGGTCAACAAGTCTTAAGAAATATAGCTGATCAACGCATTTGTCACCTGATTAAGATTTAAATTTGTTTAAAATAACTCCATTGGAGAAAAATCTTATCCAGAGATTCAACATTTCATTGGTTTAGTGTAATTATTAAAGAATATAAAATTATTCGAATATATTTACCCTTATATTTTCCTGTTGAATATACTGCTTAATTTAGTTTTTATTAACGTCATACTAGTAACAACACGAGGGCTATTGGCGACGGACCTCGTAATTTTGAACTTCAGTCAAGTGACGAGAACGACATCTGAGCTGGCACCCCCTCTCCTAACTTCCCCAACTCGCCAACAGGAGAACTTTGAGCCCGACAGATTTAACGTGCATCAGCCCCGGCTACACGGTGGGTCTTTGATGGCCGAGGCTCGAACATCCGACTCAACGAGAATCGCCGACCATGAATCTGAAACCATAATCACTAGGCTACCATGGCCAATTGAATGTACTGCAGTTGTTTTTTTAACGATTTTAATGATGTTTATTGTGTCAGAAGGTATTCATAATGTTTTATTATATACGTGTGCTAAAATGTTGTTTTGAGAAAATGATACCAACAAAAATGCGTGGGCATAAAATAAAGGACATATTGTATGAAGTCCAAGACTGTCATTATACTAATTATAATAAGTTTGTTTAAGGTATGTTTATATTACTAACATTAATTTAATTTAATATTTTATCATCTGCTTTTATTTTAATATCCGAACAGAATATTATTGTCTGTTTTAAAAACTTATCATTTGCTCTTAGTCTATTATTTAGTTAAATAATCGGTTTTAAGACATAATTGTCTGTTTTTATTCCTTTTGCTTTTAATATTGACACATTTTTGTACTTAAGAATGTTTTGCCGGTGAAAAAGTAAAATTCCATTAGGAATTTGAAGAGGGTATTTTCTTTTTTTAATAGCAATTGTTTCTGAGCAGCTTGGAAATCAAAAGTACGCCTACTTTACACTAATAATTATAATTTGAGCAATTTCACTTTTTCGAGAACTTAACAGACAAAAAAACGTTAACGAATATTAAAATGAAATCAGCAAAGCAGATTTAAAATTGTTGTTTTAAATTTGAATTTCTTTTGTTTTGTTTTGATCAGTAAGTAAAGTTTTTCTTTCATGGATTTCATAATTGCAGATGCAGTTAAAATTGCAAATGTTGAATTTTGGGAACCAAATACATTAATTATTTCTTTTTTTTAATCTGACTGACTGTAGTACACGTATTGTTTTTTTCGTATATATGCATTGAATCAACCACATGATTTTATTTTTAATTGTAGTTTTATTTTCCTTATCAAATTCCATAATCTTTATCTTCCCACTTATTAAGATAAGACGTGAAAAGACTGTGCAAGATATCTGAATAAATAGTCCGTTTCCCTCTAATATAGTATGTATATATGTTCATTATTCTTAGCAAAATTATAATTTTCCAGTTGGCCCAGAAATGCTTCCAGTTAATCATCAAACCAAGTCTTTTTTTTTTTTTTTTTTTTTTTTTTT
>BMAW01120698.1:25138-44584 GCA_019974015.1 Nephila pilipes | reverse complement strand
ATTTTTTTTTTTTTTTTTTTTTTTTTTTTTTTCATATCTAGCCTCGAATTTTCTGATTAACCCGTATGAAAACCATGAAGCTTCTGTTTGCATATAATAGCTCACCATACAGCTGATGAAATCAGCATTCTATGAAGTTGATTCATCATCTAACAGATTTTTCCAAGTAGAACTTCACTGGTACCAAGTTATGAGTCTTAAAAAAACTCGATGAAATGTATTCGTACGTATACATCGATAAATTATGAAAATCTTTGAAATCATTAAGACATTTGAGATAATTATGCTACCAATAGACACTATTTAAATTATTTGAGAAATCCTAATATAAGTGTGTTTTATTAAAAACGAATCAAAATGCTGAAGGAAAACGGTTATAAATTACCGATTTCTAAGTGACTAAGAATAATTTCCATGTAGTGTGTTTACGTTTTTAAATATTTTAAAACTTTGTAAGGCATTCGATCTTCAATCGCTTTTAAAATTAAGATAATTATTCATTTATTTATGTTGTTTTCAATAAGATTGAATTTATGTTTCTGCTTATTTTATGTTTAGAAGATTATTAAAAAAATTGCATTTAAACTTAGATGATGATAGAAAGTTCTAAAAAATATTTTTCCTTATGAAAAACAATATGAAATATTAAAAAATAAAAGTAATTATTAATTCTGATTTTAAATTTAGATGTCATTCTGAGAAGAATGTTCAGATATTTAAAGAAAAATTAGACAAAAATTCTTAAGAAAAATTTAGT
This sequence comes from Nephila pilipes, assembly GCA_019974015.1. NCBI lineage: Eukaryota > Metazoa > Arthropoda > Arachnida > Araneae > Nephilidae > Nephila > Nephila pilipes. The sequence continues at coordinate 43,827 of BMAW01120698.1, read as the reverse complement.
TTTTATGTCTTAATTTATCATATATTTCGATAAATGTTCAGACAATCAAGTCATTCTTCTTCACTCATAAACAATTAAAAAGCTTTAATATCTAACAAAAAGAATTTTTTAATGTGTTTATTCTCGTAATATAATGTTTCTCTGTTTTTCAAGAATTTGCATAGAATGGAAAGAATAATCAAAAAATCAAACACACTAAAGCAACGAAATGTCAATCCATTGCAATGTCAATACAATTTCACCACAGTGTGCGACATATTTTTTTGATATAACTTTTGATGTGAGTGAGTTTTTGTAACGTTGGGCTGTTCTATTTTCTCTTCTCTAACCTAGGGGAATTTTATCAATTTGAATTGCACAAAATTGCAATGTATTCCTAATCAAAATGAAACTTGATCAGATGAAGATAGAAATAAAATGATGTGATTTTAATGCAATGATATGTAAGTGATACGCAATTAATGTAAAATGAAGGGAGATAGAGGATAAAAACTTACGATTAGATAATTGTTATTCAGATTGAAATTAGTTTAGGGATTGAAAAGAGTTCCTCTAAAAGTATATTAATCTACATAGGACGAAGAGAGTTGCGAAACAAAGAACGAGGGAACTGGCAAAATCTACTTCTTATTTAAATCATAAATTAGGATTGTGAGTTATAGGATTACTTATTTTAAATTAGGATTACTTATTTAAATCATAAGTTGGGACTTTGAGTGATATATATATATTCTAGAGTGATAATAAATAAAGAATTCTGTTTTTGTTTTTGCCTGTCTTCTATAGGAGTTTAGTAGTTTTTGACTGCTATATTACATTGAGAAGTGTTACAAGATCTAGGTAATGAAGGGCAGACGTCACATGTTTATTAACGACCAATGAGAAGCCACACGAGGACTACTGTAGATGGATTTCGCAATTTTAAATCTCAATGAAATTAAGAAGATGACAACTGAGCTGGCAACTCCCTCTCCGAACTTCCGCACCATGCAAACCGTTACACATACGCTCAGTGCATCCACCCTCCTACTTTCTAATGAAGCGACTTTTATTCATTCGTTTTTTTCTACCCCCTCTCTTTTTCAATATCAACCACTCACTTTCCTTTCTTTTATTCTTCATTATTAAATTTATACAGAGAAAGCGTTCCGTCAGTCTGCTGGGACTCTTAATATATACATTGCGAAATACACCATGTAAACGGGAAGAATCGAAAACTCCATAGATTTGACGAGAATCAGTCCCGCTACACGGCGGGCCTTTAACAACAATAGGGATGGAACCCATGAATCGACGAAAACAAAGTCAACCGCAAGTCCGTAACCATGTCACACAAAGGAAGCCAAATGAAAAAAAAGAGACAAAAATGTCTTCTCATAATTATGTTAAAATTCGTTTACTTTAACCTTATTTTTAGACATTTCTTGATTTGCTAGTTTCGTATTAAAATAATGTATCTTTTGATTTTTAAAAAGAATTCTTGCCTCTTACTCGAGTTTCAGATCAATAAAAATTTCAAAAATAATTGTTACAATATATTTTTGAAAATTAAATTCATTATCGAAGCTTACATGAAAAATAGCACAAACAAAAACATGGCGTATTTCTACTTTATCGGTTATGTAAATAGTATTTGATATTATGAATTACAAAATTACGTCCATTCGTTAAGACTCCGTGAAAAAAAAAACATTTTAAAAAACAGCTTATATTAAATAGCAATAAAACTGTTAATCTATGGAACAAAAAAAAGAAATATTTTTGTGAAACGTTCTGGCTTGTATTTCATTTTTTTTTTTTTTTTTTTTTTGTCGCAAATAAAAAAAAAAAGAAATAGGGTTAATGTATTGAAGTGTAAAAAATTTCAAATATCTAATTATTTAACTTTTATTTATTTACTGTTTACAAAAACATGGACAAAATCTTAATTCAATTATTAATACAGAAAAAATTCGACTCTTTTATTTAAATGCCCGTTCAGTCACTTAAAATATAAAACTTTTTTCTGAATAAAAAATAACTCAAAAAATGATATTTTACGGAAAACTTTCATATCAATTAACACAAAATATTACTTTTTTTTTTATTCAAAATTGTTTTTACTAAATCTTTCTCTCGCAACAAAAAACGCTTCATGTACATTTTTTTTCTCTAGTTTTTCATAAATCTCAGATTTTTTTTATATTAATTAATTTCAACAATAAAATTGCACTATTAAATAAATTCTATTTTAATGAGATATTATTGGGCTGGATTATGTATAAAAAATCGTCATTAATTATTATGTATACAAAAAGACTATTATAAATGCATAAAAAAAAAATCTCTTAAAAACAAAAAATGAGGAGGGGAATCAAAAGAAAAATGTTATTCAGGTTTTTATCCGATTCACACTCACAATAAGCATCTTTTAAAGCTTAATTAATAAATTTGTTTTCTTAAAATGAGATAAAAAAAGTGAACAGTATTAAAAATGACGATAAATAATAGAACAAAATAAGTTTAATAGAATTAGGAATGACTAAAACGAAGGTAAAATATTTTTAACTAAAGAGCTAAACTTGAAATTCAATTTTTTTTTTATTCAATGTATACATCCTTCCATCTGAATGTCCTATAATGATTTCGATGGAAAAACAGTAATCCTCATATTTTTTTTCGAAGTTAACAATTTTTTCCTTTCAATTTTGTGATTTCAAAGTAAAGATAATTACGAAATGCAAATCTAGTTTTTTCAGCAATTTAAAAAGAAAGAAAAAAAATTAGTTTCACTACTTTTAACTTTTTGCTAAATTGCGTATTCTTTTTTAAGAGTAGAAATATTTTTAAAACATAATTTTATCATTATTAATGTTTAAAGCGAAATTACTAATATTTTAATTACAGAAAATGTATTTTGAAATGAAAAATATTTTGATTAAAATAAAAAATAACTTAAAACTTATCTGTGTTCCTCATATTACAGTAAAATAATACAGGATTACTCAAAATGATTCATCCAATCTTTAAATTCCATATTTCCATAAATAAACGACTCAAATTGATAAACAATATATAAAGAGAAAATACGAAAGTGTTTCTTACAAGTGTCTTATATAATTTCCTTTTTTTACCTGTATAATGTCAATTCGATGGTTAAACTCCTGCCAAACATGTTGAAAAGTGTTCGTGGTAATGGACAACACAGAAGCAGAAACTCGTTGTATAAGTTCAAATACATTTGTGGGTCATGATGGCTCATACTTTTGGAAACCCCAAATAAAGAAATCGTATGGGGCCATATCAGGTGACTTAGGTGGCCAGCTGCGTTACATATAGTCATCTGATCCACTGCGACCGATCCGACTGCGAGGCAGTTCCAGAACCGCGGTAGCCTAGTGGTCAAATCGTGGACTCGCGGCGGGCAGTTTTCGTTCAGTCGCGGGTTCGATCCTTGGCTTCCAAAGACCCGCCTTGTAGCCGGGGCTGATGCACGTTAAATCTGTTCGAGGCCCAAAGTCCTCCCGTTGGTTTGGTGTGAATGTTAGGAGAGGGGGGTGCCAGCTCAGGAGTCGTCCTCGTCACTTGACTATGGTTCAAAATTACGAGGTCCGTCACCAATAGACCTCGTGTTGCTTCTAGTGCAACGTTAATAAAAACTAAACTAAACTAAAGCGAGGCAGCTCCGTGAAAGCTTCTAAAACAGCTTTCTTGAAATAGCTTCACGAAAAACCAACGAAGGCCTATATTGTTCGCAATATAAGTCTTCCACAGATTCCCTTTGCCTTCATGCAGTGCTTCTCATTCTGTGTTGATTGTTTCTGAAAAAAAAAAGGAATTTTGAAATAGGATGAATTGATTTGAATAACCCTGTATTTTTCTCCATACATTGGCGCAATAAAAACAAATGTCGTTTGGAATAATAATTGATATGTCACTTGTTTCAATGAAAGCGAAATTATGCAGTCATATGATAACTAAAATATTTCATTTATAACGGTGGCAACTGTAGCTTAATTTTATGGTAGTGAACTCACGGATGACGTTGATTCCATCGAGTCCTGCTTTGCAACCCTGATCCCATTGTATTGTAGGGCTGCTGTACGTTAAATCTATCGAGGTCCTAAGTCGTAGGTTCAAGGTAGAGGCGCTAGTTCAGGGGTCTTCCTCGTCACTTCACCAAGGTTCAAAACTACGAGTTCTATTTCCAATAGTCATCGTTTTGCTTCTAAGGGCGACTTTAGCAAATGATCAGTCAATTAATTCATTTTAGTGACGTGTAAGTCTAAGCGTACGTAATCAATCTCCTTCAAAGAAACCGCAGTGCCAAGTTCTCGTTACGTTACTTCGCAATGAGGGGTATACAAATGTAATAGTTGAACAATTTTTCATGGTTACGGTTAAACCAAATTGAACGTTTTCATCTCAGATAGTTTTTGGCTGACAGGAAACGAAAATTTGCCTTAAAATAATCTAAAGTCGTGATTTCATATTTTAATTATAGCGCTGTATGTTAAATATTTTGAATACAGCGCAATTATTAATCAAGTTTATCAGCACATTCTTGCCAGCATTACTTAAGTAATACTGTCAAACTACTGACTCCTTCAAATGTTCCTCAACGCCCTCTTAATTAAATTAAAACCAAACATGCTCCTTTGGAACTGTTCAACACCCACCGATGGGAAGTACCTATCCTGTTGGAGCCACTAGTTTTAGTTGGTAGCAATCGTCTTGGGACTTTTCTGTGAAAAAATAAAACAGTTAAATCTAATGTAGGTATTTCCCATTTCATCCCCAAAGTCTTTCTATAAAGTAACAAACAGTCGAAAGTTTAAAGCTGATTACGCGCACGAAACATTTCTGTTGTTAAAATTTTTTCATCCATCCAAAAATATTTTGCAATATTTTAATTATTTTTACTTTAAAAACCCGAAAACAAACAATCTTCCTTTCTTACTCTTGCGAATTTTCATACATTTAAGAAAAAGCGTATATAATCTAGATTAAATTGTTAATATTAAATGAAGAAACTATATCATCTCGTTCTGAGACGCACTATTTTATTTAAAAAAAAGGCTTGATCAACTAAATTATCTCTTTAACATTTAGTGTTCGATTATATAAAATACAAATTAAACCTGTGATAAAATTCAGTTTTTACGTATTCGTATTATTAGAAAATAAAACATATTCGATAAAGAGGAAGACATCAGATTCATACGAGACGAGAAATCAAAATATATAACCATAAGTGAAATTAGAAACTAAATATGCAAACAAAAAATATTGTTTGTCAAACATTGTCTTTTGTTTTCAGGAAGTCAAGGAAAATGCAAGTTACTCTCAAAAAAGAAGAGTGTGTTAATCACTGGAGTGTCCACAATTTTTAAAACAATCATACTGGTTTTCTAGTTGATACAGGTAGTGATGTTTCCTGTTATCCTAAATTGTATATAACTAAAGGTAATGGGAAAATGATTTCTTTTTAAACGCAGATAATGGTTCTAAAATTGCAACTTTCGGTTTTAAATTATTGACACTTGATTTAGGCTTAAGACGTAATTTTCAATGGTCTTTCATTGTCTCTGAGGTTACCAAGCTTATTATCGTTGCGGACTTTCTAGAACATTTTAGTTACTGTTTGGTTGATCATTTAACTGATTTAAAAGCTAGGGGCAAAACTTCTTTAAGTAATGTCCCAGTAGTAAAAACCATTGTCGGGAATTCCGAATACTTGATCTTTTGCATAAGTTTAAAGAGATTACACAGTTAAACGTTTCTCCTAAGAATACAATTAAGCACGATACTGTACATTTCATCCCTACTGTTGGACCCCTTCCCCCCGTTTTTTCAAAAGCTCGTTGGTTAAATCCGGCTTAATTTAAAATCGCAAAACAAGAATTCAAGTATATGATGGAGAGGGGTATTTGCAGGCCATCTAAAAGTAATTGGTCAAGTCCCCTGCATATGGTTCCCAAAGGATCATCAGATTGGAGACCTACGGGAGATTACAGGGCTTTAAATCGTATCATAATATCCGATAAATACCCTATCTCTCACATTCAAGATTGTATGTATATGTTAAAAGGAAAGAAGGTATTTACAAAAATAGATTTGGTACGTGCTTATCACCAAATACATGTGCACCCTCCAGATATACCCAAAACAGCCATTATTACACCTTTCGAACTTTCGAATTTCCATTTTTAAACTTTGGTCTTTGTTCTGCCGATCAGACTTTCCAAAGGTTCATTAATGAGGTTTTGAGAGGATTGGATTATTGTTTTCCTTACTTTGATGACATCCTAATTGCCAGTGAAAACCATATCGAGCACAAAATGCATTTGGAAGAAGTTTTCACACGATTTAAAAATTATTGCATCGTGTTGAACGAATCCAAATGTGACTTTGGTAAAAACACAATAGATTTTCTGGGGCATACAATTAATGACAAAGGATATACTCCTCATAGTGAAAAGGTTCAAGCAATTGTACATTACTCAAAACTTGTTATTATTTCTGACTTGCGTTGGTTTTTAGGTATGGGAAATTATTACCATAGGTTCATTCCAGATATTGCATCTATTTTGTCACCGGTATGGATAAGGATATGAATAAGGATGTAGGCGTATGGTGTAAGATTTGCATCGATTATCAGCAATCCAAAGTACACTTGCATACTAAGACCCCTTTGGTGCAACTCCTTGTACCTGACGAGAGGTTCTCTCACGTCCATATGAACATAATTAAGTCACCTCTTGAGCGTGGATATAGGTATTGCCTTACTGTGATATATAGATCTACAAGGGGGCCCGAAGCATCCCCTATGACTGATATGGAAGCGGAGACTGTGGCTAGAGCGTTTGTGAATACTTGCGTTTCTCGATTCAGCACGCCTCAGAGGTTGACTTGTGATAGGTACGGGCAATTACAATCGGGTCTTTTTGAGTGTTTGTCAAAACTTCTGGGTATTCATTTAATTCGTACTGCTTCTTATACCCCCACAGTGCAAAGGAATGATCGAACGCCTCCATCGAACATTGAAACAAGCTTTGACTTGCCATCAAGGAGAATGGTTGGATACTCTGCTCCTTGTCCTGTTGGGTCTCCGGACAGTCTTGAGTGAAGCTCTTAACACCTCGACTGCGGAATTAGTCTATGGATCAAGTCTTCGTCTTCCTGGTCAACTGTATGAGGAGAAAAACATTGATAGATGTCCTGACTACGTAGCAAGGTTACAACGACTGATCAGAACTATTAGTCCTGCCCTTCCTCTACGTCACGGCCCTCAACGAATCTACGTTCCTAAAGATTTTCAAATATGTAGTCATGTCTTCGTCCGCCGGCCTCCATTCAAGAACCCATTACAGATGCCATATGAAGATCCATTCAAAGTGGTTCGTTGTCTGCCAAAGGATTTCATCATCCTTATTAAAGGACAAGAGGGTCTTATTGTCATAGATCGGTTGAAACCAGCATTCATTTTGGACGCATCGAATGAACCGTTGGAACAGGAACAAACGGCTTATCGTACAAGATCCGTCAGGAGGGTGAAATTTCGTTTCCCTTCGTGAGACTCGAGGGGGAGTCATGTGGCGGCTTCCTACGTCATTTTGACTGCGGAGCTGTAAGGAGATTTGAAGAAAAGGAGCAGACGATCTTTTCTCCACTCACTTAAGTTTTAAATTTGTAATGTTAAGTTTGAAATAAATGAATAGTTCTTTGCCTCTCAAAAAAAAAAGTAAATATTTCGAAAAAATCGTTTGCTTAAATGATTATGGAAGAGATTTGCTCCTGTGCGATTGGCAACAAAAACATTATTATTATGTGTTGTTCTATAAATTATGGAATCGGTCTACTGTTGTAATGATTGAAGATGTTTCTGTTGGCATTAAAATAAGTATTATTTAAAATCTCCAACATTTGAAGTTTCTTTTACGTGGAGTGTAGTCCGTTTTCGGTGTGGCTAATTAATATAATGGAACAGTTTTGTGCAGCTAAATGTAACAACTGTTTTGTGCAGCTAAATGGAACGACAGAAAAGTTGCTTGCATTCCGCACACCTTCTGAATAGAAATTATGGGGAATTGACGGTTTTATCAACACACCCCTTCCCCATAAAGATACGTGTTTTTTATAAGTTACCATTTTTAAATTTACAGTTACTAAAAAGTTTTAAAATTCACATTTTCTTAAAACGATCTAATAATACATAACACATTTAATTGAAAGAGAAACATATTTATGACATAAAATGTGACACAAAATTGTGAAGTATTTTAGGTAACTTTTTTACATACCGTTAGCTATACATAAGTTCAAAATATGTTTCAAACTGTACATGTATTAGAAACTCGAATAACTTACCAATTTTTAAGCTTAAATTATCTATGAATTGATTAAAATGAAGGAGGAACTCCTTTAAATTATTCTTTTAAAATAATTAAATATAATAAAAATAACATTCAGACCAAATTATTCATGCAATAATATTTCAGGACTATAGTTTTCTAAAATTTATTTATAATACATTTATGCTCAATTCCTTTCATAAAGAATGAAAATATGCGTAACAAAACAAACATTGAATAATTCATTTTAATACGGTGGAATTATTTTTTCTATGGCAACAATAGTTCTATAAATGAGTCAAATCCTTTGAGAACTCATATGAAAATATATATGCTTTTAATTAGCAAAAATATTTATGAGAATTTCTTGGTGCTCGGGGAGCGTAATTTCATTATCAAGATTAGTTTATAATGCATTAATTTGTTTTTATATGCGTTTCATTAAGTTCTTTATATTTTGTATATAATTCAGCACTTTTGTGTGATAAATTTACTTTTTGCTACTGTGTTTCTTTCGAATCTTGAAAGCATTTATTTCGACACAAGTTTCATTTGCTCTTAATAATGCAAAAAAAACCTGATAATATCAGGGAAAAGAAGATTTTTTTGTCAGAAAAAGCAATACAAAACTGGAGAAAATTCCTTTAAATTATTAAAAAAAATTACCCTTCGTATAATTAAGAATAATCTGGAGAAAATTACAGCGATAACTTATTCTTTTTTCTCAAAAAAAGTGTCAGCTTCACGACAAATGTAATTTCTTTGAATATTTAAATACGAATGAATGGATTGCTTTTTATTGCTCATAAAACTAATGATTATTTCAGAAAGTATGGCTTAATGTTATGCAGTAAAAAATTGGGAAAAAAACACAAAAGGTTTTCTAGATTAAGCTGAAGGTCATAATTAAATTTCGATCATTGCGTGTAGAAAATATTCAATTTTGAAATTTCTTATTACAAATAGCTTTATACACGATCTTATTTTTATTTTTTACATAACATTATAATTTTTCATGTGAACTTAATTTATTAAACGGAATAGAGTACAATTCACATTTCCCATTATCTAGTTTAATAGCTTATCTGCCCTAAATAGTTTTTTATAAATGAGTAAATCCATCTTTTATTATAATTGCTGCAATTTTGATGAAATAATAATAAAGAAATAAAATAAATAGTTCGTTATGCAATTAGAAGTAAAAATTTTAATTATTTTATAAGGGTAATTAAATATTTAAAAATATTGCCATAAAATTCATTATATCCTAGTGTTTTCATAATATTTTTATCTTGTCCCTTTCACTGATGTCAGCAATGTTGATTCATACATTTTTTATTGTTGAAAATATTTATAAAGATAAAGATAAAATGTGAAGGACGGGAATTATTGTTTCATAAACTTCGCATTTAGAAGTAACACTTGAGCTATTGGCGACGGACCTCGTTGGTTCGAGTGACGAAGTGGTTCGAGTGGTCAAAGTGACGAGGATGCCACCTGACCAGACTCTTCTCCTTCTTACCTTTCGCTCGACAAATTTAAAGTGTATCAGCCTGACGGCGGGTCTTAAGGCTCCCGTCTACCCGCCATTTTGATTTCGTGGACGTAATGTTAATCCTATGGAATTTTGACTTTAATTCTCACATCTTTATTATTTGAACTATTTGAATGCAATAAAGTGCATTCGAAAGAGCAAAAAATAATGAATGCTTCTGTGGAATTACTTTTTTCCTAAGATTTTTAAAAATATTTTTATTTTTATTTTAATGATTCGTTTTTGAGTTTTCCGGACTTAAAAAATATTTTCAAATATTTTTAAAAATCGAAGAAAAAAAGTAATTCCACTGAAGCATTCATTATTTTTTTTGCTCTTTCCGATGCACTTTATTGCATTCAAATAGATCAAATAATAAAGATGTGAGAATTAAAGTCGAAATCCCATAGGATTAACATTACGTCCATGAAATCAAAATGGCGGGTAGACGGGAGCCTTAAGTGGCATCAGGACTCAAACCCTCGTCTAGACGGAAAAACCACTGACCATGAATTCGTAATCATGTCCACTCAGCTACTATAGCTGCTGTGATTGATTGAATGAGTAATTATTTTCAACATTTCATTTAAAAGCAATACGAATGATATTGGAAACATTCCTCGTAATTTTAAGCCTCGGTCGCGTGACGAGGACACCTGAGCTTGCACCTCCCCATCTCGAGTTTATTGAATCTTACTATTAACAATTTTCAATTATAAACTTTAGGATCGCGATCAGGTGAATGTTCTATGTTGTTAAATTATTCTAACGTTATTTATTCAAGATAGAATAAATTGCTTAAAAATAACTTTGGATTATATTTTTATTGAGTGATTAAGTCTTTCAATCAATCGAGAGACATAATCATTCAATTGTTTGATTATGTTTCTTACAAAATAACATAAAATCACTACTAGAGAAGAGCATTCCACAAAATATCATTCAATCGATTAGGTATCGATGTGGTATCGATTCGATCGAATACCGCATGGATTAGGTAAAAAAAAATTACATTTTGTATCATTTGTGTAACTTATTCGGATAAAAAAGAAGTTTAGGGGGTGGACTTCATTAGAACAAAGAATTTTACGTGTAGAATTTTCTACATTCTTATTACATTTTAGAGGGTGATGTTTTCAATGCAACATCGAGGATGTCTCTCATTCCTTGAGTGCCAGTAACGTTTCAAAGCCTTATCCGTGGAATCCAAAGAAAACATGTCTTGTAGTCTTTTGCAGAGTTCTTGTTCAAAACATCAAAAGGGATTCCCTCTCTGGCTGGTTTTTAAGGCCTTTTAACTTTTGTCGTTATTGTTGAAGAGAGCAGCTGCATACTCGTTTGGGGAAGTTTCCCAGCCTAAGGGTTGGAGGACAGTTAGTTGACCTACAGAGACGGGGCTGATTTGGATCGTCGATCTGTCAGACGGGAAGAAAATTTTCCGTCACTTTTTGCAGTGCTCTTGTCAACGTGACCAAAAGGGATTTCTCCACGGCTAGTTATAAGACGTTTTAACTTCTGTCTTGGTTGTTGAAGAATGCCGCAAAAGTATTAGTGTCATGGAAACATGCTTATTTTCACTCATTCTTAATTAGCGGTACAGTAACCTAGAGTTATGCGGTAGATATTGTTCCAGTTCAGTCACATATTCAAATACTTATTTCTCAAAATACCCACTGAGGGAAGTAATAGGATTTTCTGCTCATTAGGGGAATCTGAATTCAATTTTCTCAAATGATGTGGTTGGAAAGAAGAAGAATGGTGTAAGAGACAGGTATTGTCCTCGTCACTTCAACGAGATTCGTAATTAAGAGAATCGCTGTGAATAACCATCATATAGCTCTACTGTAATATTAATTCAAATTTTACAATAGCTTACTCAATATAATTGCTCAAGTTGAAAAAAAAGAATCTTATGTACAAAATGTCTGTAAGAATCATTACAATTAATAAATCTTCATTATATTTTATACCACGACATATTTAATCTAAATATTCTTGAAGCGATATCAAAAATTCACTTGCATCTTTATTAGATAATTTACAGCAGAAATCCGCGTAATGAAGCTGACTTTATATGCAAATTTAAGCCTTTTGGAAGATCTTGTAATTTCATACGATGAAGTTTTAATTAACTCTATGTAAGGTTACAAGCACCGCGTTTCTTCTGAGGAGATAATTTACTATACGAGTAAACCATCTCTTATTAATGCATGCAACCACTCTATTCTTCAGTTCATGAAAATGGGTCGCTTTCACTATAAAGGTTCAATAGTTGATAACTATCTCATCGAAGAGGCAGAATTACTCGAATACCCTTAAATTTAGAATCATTATTAGTTTCCCGTTAATTAATGTGTATTCTAGTTAACGTATTAGTTAAATCTCTTAAAAATGTGAAGAAAATTTAAATGTTTAATCACGTTCAACTTAAAATAAGCTTGCGGAAGACCTGAATGGCTGTTTTGCAAAGTTGTTATATACTCATTAATTTCAAAAATATTAGTTACAAACTTGATCGATTTTTTCTTCTACGGATCAAAATCTTAAATTGATTCAAACCAACTTAATAATTCAAATTATTTATTTTATAGTGAATGACCATTATTAGTCAATTTATAATGTAACAGGATATCACCCTGCATTTCCTTTTAACTAACTTTCATGTCTACTCTATTCTGTTGTTTAATTCGAGAGTCTCGACTTTTGTTGGAACCGTTACTTAAGTAAATTAGCATTACTATATACGAAATGTAGTGAAACAGATAGAGAGATAAAAGGAAATGGAGGAAGTGGTAATATTGATGATAACACTGTACAGATACGAGCAAGTGTAAGATTATGTTCTCTGAGAGGAACCTGGACTCGATTCTCTTACTAGAAGTGCATTGAAAACAGATTCAGTTCACCCAATCGTGCTTTCATCAGTTGTTATAATCTGTTACTTTAGAATAGGAGTGTCAAAGTCTCTCATTTTTGATTTTTCGCCATCGGTTAATGTGTAGCGACTGATGTACCATCGTCACTGCAATTATTTTCAATAATTCTGTTCAGGTCTGAATTCTTTTGCGTTTGGATGGGCTCTATGATAAATATTAAATCTATTTTAAAATCCATAAATAACGTGTTTCTTTTTATCAAAATGATAATTTTTTTTAAATGAAAGTATATAAATTATTAAAACATATACTTATAGAATATTAATATAATACCTATGCTTATAAATATTTATTTAATTTAAGAAGCTCCAATGAGCTGTTCAGTTCTGTTATAAAAAGGTGTAAGAAATTGCAGAATTTTTAATTGCATGTTAATATTTATAAAATGTTATACAGATTTTAAACAAATATTTTAATGATGCAAATTTTAAAAAAAAAACCAACGATGATCGTAAAACTCAAAATTTCGTTTTCATTAGAAGTCTGTTTACAAAAAGAAATCGAAGTGGAGAAAAAAGTGATGTCCATTCTAACTGTTGTTGTCATAGTTACAGACGGCAGTGGGAGGGAATTTGCGACCTTAAAGCGCCTATTATAAAGTAACAGATTATAAGATAAGTAGAATTTTCAATTACAGGTATTTAAGTTACAGTGGTTACTCGGTCAGTAAATTACAGGTAATTTAGAACTCGGATTTACCCCGCTATTTTCGTTTTCTTTGTATCTTACTCTCGTTACTTTGTCTCCTCTTAAGTTGGATTTGGAGAGCAATCCGTCTTTACGACTATCGTCTCGTTTTAAAATTCTTTGTCTTAAGAGTTTCGGACTCTTTTTTAGTCTCCCTGCTTGCACGAGTTTTTGTTACCTTCTCGCACCTTTTGCTACGTTGCCGTGTTTCTTCCAACGTTCGATACCACACCCCCTTCTTTTTGATTCGGGTCTCTGATTCTTTATTTTTGGAAACTTTTTAAGGTTTCCCTTTCTGCATCCCTTTTATTTGTTTATTTCTTTTACATCTGGTTTTATAAATGATTCCTGCTCTTCTCTTTTGCTTATTTTAAGGTAAACAAGCATCATTTGTCTTAGGCTTCTAATTTTTCTCATTAGGCGAATAAGTTTGTATTACAAAGAATTCCATGCCATGTTTGTCCCATGATATAAAAAAGAAAGAAAAAAGAGTTAACGACTCCTTTTAACAGGAAGTTCTGATGTCATCTGAAAAAACTTTAATGAGTCATAAAATGGGGGGCATAGTAAAACCACGAGTTAAGGGACTCGTGAGTTAACGAAGTGCGAGTTAACGAGATTCGATTGTGTAACCAGATTATTAACATTTACTGAGTTAAAGTACATCAAGGCAAAAAATCAAAAGGAAACAACAGATCATTTCCCCCAACTGCATCGTGCTTGGGAAATGATTCGGAATATTCCGCCCCAAACGTCTTGAAATGCGTATTCTTAGGGCAATTTTGGGATAAATGGAATACTTATAGAATTATAAATCATTACAAAACTATTCAATATATATCTTTAATATAATTCATTAAATATGCATACAACAAATTTTCAAAATCCCAACACGGCGAATTATTTGTGCCGTAAATCATTTTGTAACTTGTTCATATCTATTATAACCTTTTGAACCATAAAGCAACCAAGCTTAATATTTGTAATTTATAAAATGCTTATAAAAATTCATTCCTTTTTGGATTGAGATTTTGATCTTTAATTTGTTAAAATTATAAAGTTTAGAGAGGGAGGTGCCAATTCGGGTGTGGTCCTCGTCACTTGACGAAGTTCAAAATTACGAGATTCGTCACTAATAGACCTTGTGTTTCTTCTCAGCGTGACGTTAATAATTACCATCTGAAGAATGACTCTACAAACACAAAATATCCGTACGCCTTCTTTATCATTTCTCCTGGAATTTCAATGTTATTAACAATAAACCTCCGAAACTTATAATTTTATAAATAATAAAATTAAAAATCATTTTTAAAAAGAAACCCGCCTTTCATGTTTTCCACTTATCACATAACAGGCTCAAATTCCCAAACAACCATATATACAGAAATCATTCCAAACATATTTTTTGTTATTTTTATTAATATTTCTGTATTTTAAATATATTTAATTTTTATTCAACCATTTAATTCTTATAAACGCTTGTCACTTTCTTAATTACTACATCTCTAAACCTTTTCATTATAAAGTGGAACATGTTTTTTCTTTTTTTAAATTAAACTTTTTTATAAAAATAAAAAGTTCTGGGAAAGTCACATTTTAAGAGTTTTTCTTGTCGTGTTCTATATTGTGCCAGGATAAGATCCTATGAGGCCATGAACTTCAACAGTGACGAAATGCAGTAATAACAAATTCATGTAATAATTACGAAAGAATTTTAATCTAAAAATAATTAATGACAAAAGTCAGATCATTTTAGGGATTCTAGTCTCGATAAAAATTAAGTCTAAAATCTTTATCATGTAGCTTATAAAAACACGTAGTTATTTAAGATTCAGAAAGTGAATAGAAATTGTAAAGTTTTAAAACTACAAATTGAAAGTATCTTACATATATGTGGCAATAATTTCAATAATAATACTTATTTATAGAAAACAGATCTACAGCTTACTGCGCAGATAAAATAAATTGGCTAAAGTATGAGAATTTTAAACTGTAAATTTTTGCATTCCACGAGTAATTAAAGATCATTTATTAATGTTCTTAAATTAACAGATGTCTTGTATTTATTTAAAAAATAAATATTGTTCACAGACTAACGCCCAAATTGTATGAATGTTCCGAGAAAATGGGTAAAATTTCCAAATCAATGTCTCACAATAGCTTTAATGAACTATTATCAACTTGAAAAAAAAATATTATTCGAAAATAAAGAGAAACATAAAAGAAAATTTAAAATAACATTTTTAAGGTACTTAAAGAACTCCCAAATACCATGGACAATTCAATACTTTCAAATTAAAAATGAAAAAATAAATTTTAATAAAAGTTCTCCATGCAAATATTTTAAAAAACCCGATTTGGCCACTAACTTTTTTGTTTTAAGAATTATGAAATTGTTCAAGAAAATATTATATTTAAAATAAACGATAAGATACTGAAGTGGACAGCAACATTTTTTTCAAATTTTAAATTAAAGCAAACGGTAATTTATTAAACTGAATATATTATATGCTAAGAGTAATTTTAAAAAAAAACTAGGAGAGAGAGAGAGAGAGATTTATTATGACAAATATCTCCAGATACTAGGTTCATTACTGGTAAAAGCTGGCATCAAACATTTTTGCAAAAACACAATAAAATTTTGAAAAGTGTTCAGCTACAACATTTTGCGGTTAACTAAAACAGTAGCCCCTTTGAATGGCTAATAAGTTGAATAGCTTAACAGGTTTCAAATGAGTGCTTTCTTTGTTCTTTAATGCTAGTTTTTGAAACGGTGAAAAACATTTGAGAGAGAAAATTTAATTAGTTCTTAAGATATAAAATTCAAAACAGGGGAAATATTTATCAATAAAAGACACTACTTGAATAAAAATAAAATCATCATTTTTAATTAAATTTCCATGTGAAATATTTAATATTATTGGCTTTTTCTATTCCAGAATTCGCTGCAAAATGCGTCATAATTATTTTTATTATTTTTATTTATTTATTTAAAAAATTCATAAATAAACACGCATTGTAAATTTGATTAACTTTTTCATATTTTAAATGAATATGATTTGTACAAAATGAATAATTTAAATACTAGTTACCTTTCAGAAAATATTTTGAACTCATAACAAATTAGATTGCATTCGTTTTATTAACAGAATTATTTCAAAAAACAGAGTTTTGGATTCTCTAAATTGTATCTGAAAATTTAAAAACATGGTTTCCTAATTTGATTTAATCCGTTTACTTTTCTTACTCAAAATTTCAATATTAGTCCGGGGAATTCCAACATTGCTCGAATAAGAAAAAAAAATCAAAAACTAGGAAAACAGAAATTTTTATGGATAGATTTCATGTAACTTAATCAATGTAGGCTTTTAAATAACGAGGGAAAGCGAATACTTTTTCACATTAAGGGATTTAAACATTTGTGTGAATAAAGCATTTACGAACAACACCTAATAACTTTTTTTCGTTGGCTCGGATTCAGAAACATGTTGCAAGAAAGAAAATTTTATAACTCTGAATGCATATTGAATTATGTGTCAAGTCATAGGTTCAATGCTGAAACATTGCATAATTTGAAATATTTATGGTGTGCATAACTACACTCAAGTGCAAAATTAAAAAAAATTGTAAATTATGTCTGTTTTTACTACAAGTATTGAACTATAAGTACTAATTATGATTCCGAAGAATTATGCAAATATTCAGTGTACAGTAAATAAGGATACTCTTTCGTGTCTGCGAAACTATGGCAATGGAGGGGATATGAACACCCGAAGGATTGTCGCCACTTTGTGTTCTCGTACTCCTCCACGACATTCCCCGCCTTTCTTGCAAAATTTGGCTAACTCTTACAAGGTATGAGGTGAAATGAGCAGCTACAAACGTATGGAAGATGGAATGAGATGGAGAATTGTGTTTTGGAGGCAGTATCCGGTACATTGGAGACAGGCCAATAACAAGTGCAGAAGGCTACAATGTAACGTCTTATTTACAATGTTCACTCGCAATGCCGAATGAGGATCGTTATTTGGCAGTTTCAGCGCTGTGGCACAAAATTGTTTCAGCGTCACAGCCCTTATGTACTATATGCTACCAGTGGAGTTTCACATTCGACAGTTGCCAAAGGTCTTTGTGAGAGAGGACTGCATACCAGAAAAATCGTTGTTTTACAATTTGCTCACTGTAGCACACAAAATAATTATTTTAGCATGGTACAGACAACATGCGCCTTAGACCAGACTTCAGCGGAGCAATATGCTTTTTACAGAGATTCAGTCTGTACATTAATTCTCGGCGTATTCGTATCTGGAGAGAGTCTGGGACACCATACCATCATTCTCTCATCAGGGAAAAGGTTCATTTCAGTGGAGGAGGTGTAATGGTTTGGACAAGCACTATATTGGACAGCCAAACACACCTGCAAGTGTTTGACAAAGGCCTCCTAACTGTTTTGAGATATAGAGATTGTGATCTTAGAACATGATGTCCGTTTTTTCAGGGGCGCATTTGGTCCCTTGTTAATGGGTAATAACACTCCTCCTCATAGGCTTGGTTGCTCAACGATTACATGGAAAATGGGATATTCGCCAGTAACATCTCCTAACCTTAACGCTATAGAGTATATCTGGAATGCTCTATGGAGAGTAAATACATCTTTATATTGAACAAATCGAGTATGAGACAGATCTACTGAAGATAAAATGACGTCTACTTTGTGAACAATAGAAGTGCACTTAACGTTGCTTTATTGCATTTTTCATTTAAACAATGTAGCACCGTATGCTGTTTGTCACTGGTGATAAGGGGTGTAACTAGTGTTTTGGTGACCTTGCACAGAATTATTTATAAAAGTCCACATTTCCATTTTTCTTTCATGCGTTGCAGCTGTTAGAAGATTACAATATAGAAAGAAATGTTTCAAAATACTTGGATGAAGACTCCTATTTCAAAACATACCTCTCAAAAGTCAAACCAGTAATAGCTAAAGCAAAAAGACGTGTTAGAATGGCAAAAGAATTTTTTTTTTATTTTGGTTAAAACTATTTCTATCAGAAGAATAACTCTACAAGCCCTCAATGTCTATTCGCCTTCTTGGTCTACTCAGTTCCTCTTGGGAAGCCTGAGATATTAACTATTAATCCCCCGAACATAAAAATTTTATAAATAAATACAAAAATTTTATAAAAAAATTTGTGTGTG